>JAHWFP010241639.1:6287-29422 GCA_023313725.1 Lithobius niger
TGTACTATTTGTATTTTCTTATTTATACTATAAGAAATTATATTAATTAATTGTACAAAGAAAAAAAATAATTTATTACATTATATTGTCTAAAGTTGATTGAACATTGCTTTCCACATACAAATTCGTAAGAATTTCGTGCCTGTACAGAACATCTTGTACTTGAATAAAGCATATTATTTAATATTATTATTATTATATAATAATAATTTTATTTATTTATTTATTTGCTTGCTTACTTTTTATGTACTGTATTGAAGTTCAAACAAGTACATAAAAAAGTAAGCAAGCAAATAAATAAATAAAAAACTTCGAGCATTGTTAAACAATAAACTATTATTTATCTTTCTTTTTCTAATGTGCACTAAATCCACCCAAAACCAAAACTTGTATAAGAGCAGCCACCAAGTTTCCAAAAAGGGTCGGCCTTTCAAAGTAGAGATATGATTCAACCAGGGAAAGGCCACCGAAGTTAATGCTATTAGCCAAGTCAATCGCACCTACTAATAGTTCGAAAGTTAAATGAAAACTAGTAGATTTGTATTGTGAACCTTTTGAATCTTCTGACTATTGTTAAAAACTATCGTACTGATGATTGTTTGGCTTGCAGTTAAACGCCTTATTACGTGCTGTTTTATTTTTACTCGCGGCGATGGCCCACGTCTTCAGTGTTGGCTGCGAAAAGGAGGTTACAAATAACTAAACAAAAACTAAATGCTGGAGCAAACTAAAGCTTGTTAACGTAAATTTGACACCTAACATAGGCCTACATTTAAAAAAAAGGCTAAAATAAGAAAAAGGACAGCAAAGAACAGCAGTACGTCACGCCAAAAGCCAAACAGCCTAACAAAGCCCATTAAGTATTACACCCAGATTTTTAAGAATTATTAACAAATGTGGTATCGTCATTAAAATAAAAACTAAATATAAGTTTGAAATGAAGATCCGTTCGCTCCGCCTACAATAGGCCCAAAGCCTGTTTCCTAGTATATATATTTTTTTTTTTATAAAAATAATAAAAAAAAAAACCGCGTAAATAAGTTTGGACAGTCTTTGAACTGGGTGAAGAGAGAAGCAAAAAGAGCTCTAGGAGTGGGGTTTATTCTAGATTTACATCAAGATTAAGACATGTAGATTAAACTCTTAACCAAAGTGAGAGCAGTTATAAAGTCTGAAGACGCTGTAACGTATATATATTTGGTAAAATTAGAAACCAATGAAAAGAGATTTAAATCCAGCATGAAGGAAAATTACGATGGGCATTACAGTGCAAAAAACCTAAATTTTGTAAGTGTTAAAATTGGTTTCTATCCTATAATACGAAAATTTATGCTACCTGTAAATTAAATTGCATTCAGTTCCTGAGTGCTCTTTATGACTTGAGGTTTTTCGCTCTCCTGATCCGGCCAGTGCGCAACCCCACTGCGCATGCGTCATCATGTGCAGTCCTATAAAAGCAGACAGCTCGCCCCTGGCGGTCATCTCTTTTCCTCTCGATATGTCAACCATGATGGTGGCTCAAGAGAGGAGGTAGGGTGGGTATTTACAGGTAGTATAAATTTTCGTATTAGACGATAGAAACCAATTTTAACGCCCCCAAAATTTAGGTTTCTAATCGTCGGTAGAAAATTTATACTACCCGTAAATTAAATTGCATCTACAGTCAGACCTCGTCAATATAGGTGGCGGGCACCATCATGGCGAGTTACCCTGGGTTGCGGACTGGCTCCCCCAAAAAGTTTAATAAAACTTCGCACTTTATTGAAAACAAAACAGAAACAGGAATTTGGATCTCTTTCGTAGGATTTGGTGGCCCTGAAAAGGGCCGTTTTGTGTTTTAGATGGGGTCTTGTTTCCGTCTTCTGGAGGTCTTGGAGCGGGAGGTCTTGCTTCCATCTTCTGGAGGTCTTCGTTTCTGTATTAGTGCTTAAGGGGGTTGGACTATGCATCTGGCTGTTACGATTGATCCCAGACGATATAGCCCATCTTCTGTCTTGACATGTCTCTGAGATAATGACTTGTGAAGACAGTTTGGCTTCTCCATGATGTGGCTTGTAGAATTTCAGCGATGGAGACTTGATTGTGAAAAGCCCATGAAGTTGAAAGTGCCCGGAGTTCGTGTGCAGTTGCCTTGATGTTGCCGTCGGTGCAGCTGATGTTTGCATCGTCGTATGTCCTGTTGATAACAGTTTTGATCCAATTGGCGATCATTACAGCAGATGTTACATTTGTTCCTTTGGTAAGGGGAAAAAAGAGTTGAGTGCGACCTCTTCGACATTCGTGGTAACTTGTGCGTTTAATGTAGTATCGTAATGCACGGACGGGGCATAGAGTTCGCTCAGGTTCATCATCGTAGATGTTTGTAAGAGCCGGGATGATGATGGGTTTGGATGGTTCACATGGTTTCTAAGTTTTGGCTTGAAAGTCAGGTCGGGGCCTCAGATGGATGAATTTGCTATTGTCGAAAAAGAAGCAGTGAGCAGGGTCGTTCGATAGTGCTTGCATTTCGCTGCTGCGGAGGCTTGCTGCCAGAGATGTGAGAAAAACTGTCTTTCTTGTGAGGTGGTTGATGTGACAGGTTTGGATGGGTTCGTATGGATCTTTGGTTAGAGAATGCAAGACCAGAGGGAGGTCCCATTTCGGGAATTCATGATGGATTGATGGTCTTTCTATTTCGAAGGATTTTAAAAGAGATGTAATGTGGTAATCGTCGAGGAGGTGTCTGTTTCTGGCAGCCTTGAAGACAGTGTTTAGGGCGGAGCGGTATACCAGAATGGTTGAGCCTTTTAGCTTGTCCTTGAAGAGATCAGTGAAGAAAACTAGGAGGTATTGAATAGGGGGACTGATTCGATTAACCTTTTTCCGCTTACATCTATGAAACCATCGTTGCCAGTGGCTGTTATATATTTTGTTGGCGGAGTCCCGTAGGGCTTTGCTAGCGATGCGAGTGGCTTGTTCTTCAAAAATTCCAGCCTCCTTGATGAGTTGGATGATAGTAGCCGCCCGTGCAGATGTAAGGTGCTAGAGTTCGGGTGGAACTTGGTTCCCTTCTGTTGGATTAAGAGATCCGGAGGGATTGGTAGTTCTCTTGGTGCGTCTACGAGAAGGTTGAGTAGGCGAGGGAACCAGGGGGCTGCCGGCCAGTTCAGTGCGACGAGGAGAAATAATCCTTGGATTTGTTCGATTTTCGTTAGAACGGTAGGGAGAAGCTTGAATGGCGGGAACAGGAAAGCGTAGAGGTTGTCCCATGGAAAGGTTAGAGCATCCACTGCACAAGCCAGTTCTTCCGGAATTGGGCTCACGAATTGGGGAAGTTTGGCATTGTGCCTCGTGGCGAAGAGGTCGATCATGGGATTTCCCCAGATGATGAAGAGAGATTCGCAAATTGATGTTTTGAGGGACCATTCTCCTGATGGTGGTTTCTTCCGAGATAGTGCATCTCTATCACGTTGCGGTTGCCCGGAATGTGGAGCGGTTGGAGAGTTGTGTTGAGTTCCAAGCATAGGCTGAATATTTTGGAGGTGATCTGATGAAGGGTCCGAGAACGTGTTTCTCCTTCTCTCCGTATGTAGGCGACTGCGGTGGTGTTGTCGGCTTGGACTTGGACAATCTTGTCTGTTATAAGGTGACGGAAGTGGAGAAGAGCATTGTGGATTGCTTTCAGTTCGAGGATGTTGATATGCTCGGTCGTGTTGGAAGGCCAGGTCCCTTTTACCTCGCCCATTATGTGGGCTCCCCATCCCATTTGGGATGCATCGGTTAGAAGAAGAAGATCGGGAGGAGGTTCGTGGAGAGGCATAGTCCTGGACAGGTTTGCGGCGTTCATCCACCATTGAAGACATTCCCATGGGAAGTGGGGGTGGATGGCATCTGTATCTCTGATTATGGAAGGTGGTTGCTCCAATGGTCGATGCGGAAGTGGTGGAGCAGCCGAGTCATCCAGCGCTTGTAGTGAAGTAGGTCGGCCATTGAATCCATTTTGCCTATGAGGGAGTTCAAGGATGTTAGAGAGTGAGTTGTGGACTGGAAAAAGGAGAGGCAGTGATCTAGTAGGTCGGTTTTCCTGTCCGTTGACGGTGTGATGGTGGCATTAGTAAGGTTGAACTCTACGCCGAGGAAGATGAAGGTTTGTGCAGGTTGGAGTCGTGATTTCTTCCAGTTGACTCTGAGACCTAGGCTGTGAAGGAGTCGAATGGTGAAGACAGTTTCCTGCCGGAGTTGGTGGGGACAGATGTTGTTTAGGAGCCAGTCATCGAGGAAGGCGTTGGCTCTTATTTGTTGGCGATAAAGGTGACTCAGAATAGGCTTCATGACGAGAGTAAAGATGCGTGGAGCAGCGTTGAGGCCGAACGGAAGGGTTTGGAATTCGAAGATTTTTCCCTGGTAGATAAAGCGGAAATAGTGGAGGTACTTTTTGTGCAGGGGGATATGCAGGTATGCATCTTCGAGATCGATCGAGATTGTCCATTCTTGAGGTGTGAGGGAGAGGAGAATGGACTGAAGGGTCTTCATTTTGAAGTGGTCGTTGTTCATGTAGCGATTTAGCGGTTTCAGGTTGAAAATCATTCTCTCCCCACCGGATTTCTTCGGTCTCAGGAAGATGGAGCTGTAGAAGCCAGGTTTTGAATGGTCGGGGCAGAGGCGGATTGCGTTTTTGGCCAGAAGGGCGGACACTTTTATGGAGAGAGCGGGTGAGGTCTTGGTTGTGAGCTCCCAAGGAGGGGTGAATGCCATGGGTGGTTTTGAGTTGAAGGATGGTTGAAAGCCATGGGATACGATCGAAAGGATTGTTTTGTTGTTTGTTATCTGATGCCATGCTGTTTTGAAGTGACTGATTCTGCCGCCTACGGGGAGAGCATGGGCATAGTCACTTGCGACGAAAGAATTTACGACTGGGGGCGGAGGAGTACTTGCTGCGATTGTCGCGGGTGAAGCTCCTTCTGATCTTGTTGTAATTGTTTGGTGTTGTGGTTGTTCCCTCGAAAGGACTGAATTTGACGGGGAGATGGTTTCCTCTTATCCCGGGATGTTTGGTTATTGGTCGCGGGGTGTAGAGGTGGTGGCCTGGAGTCAGAGGCATGATCTTGAATAGGTTTCCGAAATGGTTGGTTGTTTGAATGTTTGAACACTTTCTTAGGCTTGCGAGAGATGTCTAAGTGAGGAGCGAGGGTTGGGGTGTTGTGGAGGACGTGTTTGGTGGATGTGTTCTGATTGGTCGTGGTACTTAAGGCGATGTCCCTTAGCAGGAGGGTGGCATTGAACAGTGCCTTGGTGAACCAGTTAAATGAGTGATATGAAGCAAAGTACATTTTCTTGAAAAGTTCAGATATGAGAAAATGAAGGTACTTGACGTTCTTTTGACTGGTTTCACGAGGGAGTCTCTCACAAAGTGCGTTGATGGCCGTGGCGAAGACGTCGGCTTGGGAGTTGTCGCGTCGTAGCTTGTTGCTAAATGACAGGCGAACGACGGACGGGAACAACGAACGACGAACAGGAAGGAAGATGGCGTCGTAGCTTGTGGCTTAATGGCAGGCGAACGACGAACGGGAACGACGAACGATGAACGGGAAGGAAGATGGCGTCGTAGCTTGTGGCTTGATGACATGCAAACGACGAACGGGACCGACGAACGACGAACAACGAACGATGAGTGTAAAGTTGAAGGCGAACGGGCAGCACACGGTGACCGCAGCAGGTGGCGTAGGAGTTCAGGCAACTGTGCGAACGACGAATGGGTTGCGAATGACGAACGACGAACGAAGAACGGGCGGTTGAAGGGCGGCAGGCAGCAGAACAAACGGCAGCAGGCGGCGTCGAAGTTCCACGCAATGGTATGCGGACGACGAACGGGCTGCGAACGGCGAACGGGCTGCGAACGACGAACGAAGAACGGCGAACGGAGAGTGGAGAGGAGAGCTTCTTCAGGCGACGTCTGCGACGAGAGCTTGAGGAAAAGAGATGGCCGCCAGGGGCGAGCTATCTGCTTTTATAGGAAGACTGCGCATGGTGACGCATGCGCAGTGGGGTTGCGCACTGGCCGGATCAGGAGAGCGAAAAACCTCAAGTCATAAAGAGTACTCAGGAACTGAATGCAATTTTATTTACAGATAGTATAAATTTCTACCGACTATTAGAAATAAATGTATTAAAGAGATCGTTTCTCGCTCACAATCTGCGGATGTAGCTACCAAAGAAAACGATGATTCAAAAACCGTGATGGATTACGACAAACGGAACAATCATGTAAGAACACTCGCACACGGGCACACGGTATAGATCCTCAAGTTGCAGTAACTGTTTCTCATTTATCCAGTTTAGACGTCGTTAGTGAACATGTGGCTTACGAATTGTTGACTGCTGACTATGGCAAAGATTTTAACGATTTTTATGTTGAATTTAAAACTATTAATTTAAACTCAGACCAGAACTATGACGCAGAAAATAAACATTGGACTAAACTTGCACCCACTGTCGATTTTGAGAATGCCATAAAATATTCTCGGGTATTTAGCTTTTTTCGCTTTAGGGAAAAAAAATTAAAAAATGATCCGATGTAACCACTACTGTACGTACACACAACGAAGGAGATTTTGAAGTTGATAATAAAAGAATAAGAAATGTAAGCGGTCCCATTTTAAGAACGATAGTTCGTCTTAGAAAACAGTACTATATTAGTAAGTTTTTCCGACACTTCATCGTGCAGAAGTTTGGCCGTGCAGGTCAGTGGTGGATTTCAGGCCGCCACCCGGGGGGGGGGGGGGGGGAAGCTCTACAAGGCCCCCTGCCTCATGAAATTCTGAGGACAACGTTCATTGTTATTAGTTCTATTCTTTTATTACTGATGCGCTTGGGGAATGAAGGCCCCTTTTACCATGAAGGCCCATGAAGGTCCTTTTACGTCGAAGGCCCGGGGGTCCTTTTACGCCTTGCCCCCCCCCCCTGCCCTTCGTTAAATCCGCCCCTGCGTGCCTATCCTCATAAATACTTCGCTTGCTCGCGAAATTATTATCTTTTGGTAACAGATATATTTTCTCATCTTACTCACCCAAAATTGGAGCCTTGAACACTGAAGATACAATGTATGATAGACTTGAGGGTATTAAAACCGGGGGATAGAGATTTATTCAAATATGGCTTTAATGAAAACCCATGTCCGTATCAGCATAAGGATGACCGTCTTGAAATGAACCTGTTGTGGAAATGAAGCTAGATTTTCAGAAAAACCTTTGAAACCAAGGGATTTGTAATTTTTATGGTATCCGAATTAGAGAACGATCATGATAAGGAATTTATTATCAAGTCGATCTGTACCCACGTCCTGGCAAATTTAAAGATTCGTTATTGCCAAGTAGACCTAAAAACCAAGTTCCTACAGCAAATTTGAATAGTTTTCATATCGTCTAAAAGCACCTCGCAATTATGGTCTTTAGACAAAGAAAAAAAAATCAAATGTCCACACCATATTTGATTGAAATTCCCTACTCTGTCGTGATTGTACTTGACTGGGACCAAATACTCGGGTGGCTTGATAAGGGTGGCTCGAGATTAGGTGTGCCGATAATGGCGGAATAAGCCACCCAGTGACTGCATTCTCCCGCATCAAAATCTTCAAGAATAACGATGCCTCACTCGAATCGATTAGGTATCTGTGGAAGTCGAACTTTGCTAAAAGTGCCTCTATATCTAGAAATTTCAAGACTTTAAGCAAATGATTTAAATCAAAGTTCGATAGAGGTTTGCTAAAATTGATCATACTTTCACTGGCCTGGGATAAGAGTCCTCTGCCACAAGATATTTTTTCTTTTCCGTCCCACTCCTTCCATTTTCTTAAGGATGGAAGAGCCAAATGCTCAACAAGAGTTAAATAAATACAGATGCAAACCTATTTACGTCCCTTTTGAACTTGTTTGTCAGACTGCCTGAGCTGCTCAGGCAGTCTACATTTAAGTCCAAAAGGCAACGTAAATAGATTTGCATCTGTATTTATTTCCATTTTCTTGTTCTGCTTCACCATCTTGGTAAGTATACGCTAGTACCGTTTTGAGCTTTCTTAACGGCTTTCGCAATCCCTGCAGCACCTTTCGTTAGACCACCTACACCAGCTATGAGCAAGTAATAGTAGTAATGCCAGTAATGGCAGTAGTAATGGTAGGAATGCCAGTAATGGTAGTAATGACAGCACTGGTAGAAATCCACCCCATTTTTTTCTACCAATTATCGACTTTTTAGGGTTGTTACCTTTTCCACTTTTCTCGCCATTCTTTTTTTATTTACATATTTATTTAATAAATTATTTCGACTTTGCCTCTGTCTAATTCATACTCATTTTTCTGTCGCCTGTCAACAGTACTTGGCAAGACATGTTTGCTGGAATGTTGAATTAAATTTCAACTTTATTTGCATGCCCATGATGCCGGACTGAAGACTCTCCGATTGTTTGGAACAGTCCAAAATCACTGGAGGATAGGTCTTTTTAAACTGAACCAATCAGTGCACAGATTATCCATGTCATTAAAAAGGACTCCTCAGCTCACGAGAAATTCTGTACAAGGTGGAGTATTCTCTGGTAGCATAATTTACGTTGAAGTATAGGAAAGGGTAACCTTGGAATTTAAATTTAAGTGAGCGCCCTGAAGGTTGCAGTGATCAAAATCAGCCAGGTTTTTAGTTCGGCTCTCTTTCCTGTTCATTTGAAGAGCCAGAATGACCCACCTGGGTTTCTCGACCACAGAAGTAGTAAGCATGCTGCAGGTGAAGCTTGTACTCTGAGGCAGTTCGCAACTGTTGAAATGCCAATGTCTAAACCACAAAGCCACTTTCATTCCTCTGTCTATGTACTAGAAAAACCTAAGTTTCTGTACATCAAACGACGTACTGTGCGGAACGTGTCACAAAGTGCTGCTCGGTATGATTTTGGCATTAGCTGTAGCACCTGCTTTAAATATAATGTCGTCGTTGAACACCTTAGACAATGTCAGAACATGTTTGCTGCTATAATTTTCGAAAAATCCCATGATGTGTTTTAAAAGGAATAGCAAACGAGAAACTCCCTTTCAGACTCGGCTCCTTGGTATCGTGTCATGACATAATTTAAAGCCCAGGTTGTCGGTTAAATTAGCGCCCGCAGATTTGGCATTGTCTAGTGCCCAACAGTTACCCAGCAACGACACTTGATTGCTCGAGCCGCACATTGTGCTGCCATACCCGGCGTAATTTATTTCATCCTCTAACTTGTCCCAGATGATATTTGATGCTGGTAAACAATTACATGGGCGCATTGTTGAAGAGAGTGATGACGTTGGCGTCATTGTCTAAGGTGTCATCTGGCTGTTGCAGACATAGGGCCTTAGGGCTTCGGGCAGATGACCAGGAGTGGTTAACGCTCGTTAAACCTTTAAACCCCTTTTAGACGTTGGCGTTGACGTTGGCTAGTAATTGACGGTGTTTCGGTGTTTCAGTGCGTAGTGTATTTTCTGTAAGTATAAGTTTAGGTTTGGGGCGCATAGCATTAGGCTGGGGCCTCAATAAATTATGGAATGACGTTGGCGTTTGTGGAATTACAGTTGCCCATACTGAGTAATTTGTCTTTAATCATAACTTAGCAATGTGCAGGAGCAAATCTGATTTTCTATTATTGTAATGCTCGAATTCACGTTGTTGAGGTTAGTGCCAACTATAGAAGTATACGCGCGATAAGAACAGCTCTCCACGGACAAATCGTGCTGCAAGAACTCGTTTATATTCAGACAATCTAAATCATTAAAAACTTGCGGTCGGCTTATATATATTTGTACCGCTTCTCCGCTGGAATAGAAGGCTAAAAATGTGAGAAGGGTGTCGAAAGACACGAAATTAATCCGTTCGCAGTTTAGGCGTATTTTTAAGAAACAGAAAGGGTACTAAATGCCCCAAATTAACGAAAAAGCGCCTTTTGTAATAATCACGCAACAATACGTGACGTCATCGATTGTTGAAAGATTTTTGTGTGTG
This sequence comes from Lithobius niger, assembly GCA_023313725.1. Classification (NCBI taxonomy): domain Eukaryota; kingdom Metazoa; phylum Arthropoda; class Chilopoda; order Lithobiomorpha; family Lithobiidae; genus Lithobius; species Lithobius niger. Next base: position 16,278 of record JAHWFP010241639.1, read on the forward strand.
AAAGCTTCGAACATTTCAGGAACGTGCTGCAACAATGTATTGGGGGCAACGGTTGTTGTTGAGTCACAGTATCTGAAATAGCCCTTCATTGGTATGAGGCACGTGCAGTTCACGGGTGGAGAGAATGTTGGGAGTTATTTTATGGATATTTAAAATCCAATACAACAGAATATCCGTTTAACAGTTTAATTAAATTACATTATGCAAAGATACGAAAAAAATTAAATACTAAATATTAATTACGTAAAGCAAATACATTGACAACAAATAAGGGTGAAAAGAATATTTTACGTCTGCATTTGTAACATTTCAAACAGCAACAATCGACGAGCAGTGTATACGCAGTCATTACCTGGTTCTCTCCTATAGTAAAGTGAGCAGTTTGGGTGATGAGTTCCTTGCGTAGGCCAAACTTACGTAAAAACTGCGTTATACGATTGGTTTACTACGTTTACAAATCCTGGCAAGGTGTTTGCTGTAGGTGTGGCAAAACACGAGCAACTTTGGGTACGAATTAGTGCCTTGCGTAAGCCTAAGTTACATTCAAACCTGTACTTTTTGATTCGAGGACGAAAACAAAACAAAAATTGTAGTACTAACAAAAATTACAATAATTGCTGTGTGGTTGACCGTGGCCGGCTCTGGCGTTGTTTATACTTTGCAGCTTATGCAGCATAATTTATTTGAATTAAAAAAAATAATATTGTCCTTCTTCCCAATAGACAACCTTTCCGTTGAAAAAGGACGTTAATTCGACAATTTCCCTTTTGTCAACAGGGATCATGTTGCAAAATTAGTAGTGGGAATGGCAAAGAAGAAGCGAAGCAATGCAGAATACAGGCGTTACAAGTATGGGATGATCCTTACAGACAAATGTTGACAAAACACGTAGATATACAAACTTATTTAAAGAGGTGTAGCAATAAGGAACCTCCTCGAGCGAAGCGAGACGACGCCAACGGAGCGAGCGAAGCAAGCGATGTGGCTAGTCTTAATCATTAAAAACTTATGGTCGGCTTATATTTACCTCTTCTCCTCTGGAAATAGACAGGCTAAAAATGTGAGAAAGGTGTCGGAAGAAAGGCAATTAATCAGGATTTCATTTAGGCGTATTTTCGTAGTTGTAGGTTCACAAAATCACCTCGAAAAAACCGAAAAAGCACATTTGGACCACTGTTGAAACCAATTTTTCGAAGTTGATTGTTACCTTCGGAATGGCAAATTTTTCTTCTGGGAGGATGGTCCATAATAATTGTTGCGCCACGTAGTAGGCGTGTGGTCCAACACTGTTGTCTGTGGGAGTACGGCTGGCAAGCTGAGTAGCCCTTGCACTAGAATGAAGTACGTGCAGCGAACGGTTGGAAATAATGTTGGAGTTGCTTTATGGATATTTAAAAATCAATATCCCAGAATACCCGTTTAGCAGTTATAAATTAAATTGGAAAAGTAGTTTAACCAAAAAGTTTAACTATTAAATACTAAATTACGTAAAGAAAATATACTGACAACAGAAAGGGACTAGAAAATATTTCTACGTCTGAATTTATAACATGTAAAACTGCAAGAATCGACCAGTAGTGTTTATGTTAAGCCATAAGCCGATTCTCGGCTTACGCATGGTAAAACACGGTCAACTTTGAGTTCTCGGCTGGCCAGACTGTTGGAGCGATTTATGGTTATCATTTGTTTATGAACTAAAGCCTTACGAAAAACGCGTACTCCCACTCTGGTCATTTGCTTGAACGTTTTAGATGTGGATGTCTGTCAGGAGCATAAGATTTGCAGCATGAAAGCTCCTCGAACGTAGCGAGACGATGCGGAATGAGCGAGCAAAGCGAGGGACTCCGCTAGTCTTCTATTTAACTCATACTACCTCTGATAAGATATTTGAGGAAAGCTCTGCTTTTTGTGTTAATTGTTTACCATTATTATTGCTGTTAAATCCTTTCCCCGTTATTTTTTTTCTGGGAAAATACCAATATTGTACTTTTTCTTTTTTAAATATTTAATATAAATTTTTTTTTGATTTCAAATGGAGTCTGACGGTGAGTGTTTCGCCATTCCGAATCATTATTTCATTGTCTTGAGATGTTAACTAAATGCAAATATTTCTGAGTTTGCCCATAGTAACTGGAAGATATATTAAATTTTGGGGAACAATTATCTCATAACCAAGAGTTATGCATTGATTTCTCGCTACATCAATAACTAGGTATTCTGCCAACCCGCTGTCTGTACGTCTACAGAATCTTTATTAATTTTCGTAAAGGAGGTGCTCATTTTAGTCTTCTGTACAGCCGTACCGGCTGAGAAGACTATTGCAACGACTTTGTCAGTCTGTCTGTCTGTCCGTCGCCTTTTTCAACTTTGCAACGGTACCAGATATTGACGACCACTGTTTACAATGTTATATTCAGTGTCAAAAGTTAGTTAAATAAGATGGCAGATTAAAACATCGTTACTTCTTTATAGCTAACAGACTTCTTCGCCGTAACTAAATTAAATAATAACATTTGATGGTCGAAATGAAAGGATAACACGCAGCCGTGAAAACAAAAGCATTTTAGCTTCTCGTTTAAAATGGTCTCGTCGCATTGTTGCATGAATGAATGGGATTAGCGTCGAACCAGATGCTCCATTAGACCTAACTGCTACATACGAAATTAAAACTACACTTAAAAAACTTAGGCCTAAAAAGGAAAATTAGGCCTAAAATCACGGTACCACGGCAACGTCAAGTTGCTACGAGTCGCTGCTGGCTTCATAAACAGCGGCTCTCCCGACTACCACTGATCTATTATAGAATAGGCTACGTTGCGCGTTACGTTGTAACACTATAATAACCCGATGGCGCACCGTGTTGCAAAAATGAATAGGCTTACTATACAATCCAAACCTCACCTCCGTTAGCTGCTACGTACGAAATTAAAGCTGCTAGTAAGAATTAGGCCTAAAATTTCAAAGAAATGCGCCTAAGATGGAAAATAAACTTGAAAGCCAACGCATTTTTAACCGGTTATTCTGATGGGTACTGCTTTTAGATTATATAATAGAGATAGCCGTTGCAATGCGTGATAGAGGTGTGAGCCTCCCCATTGGTAGTGGCAGAATTGTACACAAGACTGGATGCGACTTGATAGTTGCTGTAGCCGCATGTTTCTACACATCTTGTGACGGATTTCCACACTAGGAAACAGGCTTTGGGGCTATTGTAGGCTCAGCGAACAGAGTTTCATTTCAAACTTATATTTAGTTTTTATTGTAATGATTTGTTAATGCTCCTGCATGGGTGCAATACTCAATCAGCTACGTTGGGCTCTTTCCCTTTTGGTGTGACGTACTGCTGCTCTTTGATGGACTTCTTATTTTAGCTTTTTTTTTTCAAGCTTATAGGCCTAAACTACATATCATATTTTTTACTTTAATACGCTTTCGTTTGCTACAGCATTTAGTTTCTGGTTAGCTTTTCACAGCCCACCGCCATCGCCACTGACTAAAAATTAAACAGCGTGTAGCCACTGCTGTTTAAGCTTCCACTGTTGATAATGTTGATAATTGTTACATTGTTTACAACAACTGCTGTGTAAAGTGTCGTCCGTATATTAAAAAAAATAATTACGCATTCGAAAACGTTGAGGCACACAGCTCCCTTATGCACTGCAACGGCGATATCTTTATAATAATCTAAAAGTAATACCCATCACAATTGTAGGTACTTAGCTTTTATGCCTAGTTTTAGGTTTTAGGCCTGATTTTTAGCGTTTAGGCCTAATTTTTTCCTGGCAATTTAGTTTCGTAAGTAGCAGCTAACAACTTGGGTTCGTGAGTTAGGCCTATACCCGGCTTTATGCAACACGGTTTCGGTTTCGAGATTTCACGTTACCGTGGCAATAAGGAATCTTTAAACTATTAGATGCAGGCATATTAATGTTTCGTGCTTTGGTAAAAAAATATGTCGTCTACTTTATAATTTCGTTTTGATACGACGATTTCACGTTTCAAATTTATTCCCATCGCTAGAGCAAACACCACTTTCGTCGCCAAGCTGAAGTGAATTTCTCCAACCGTTCTTTTTTCAAATGAAATTAATGTGTGTTGTTAATGAGTCCTTTTGTTTTTTATGTTTGCGTTTCTTCCTGTAGTAGTTAAATGCAATGATTAAATTACAAACAAAAACGTCAAGTGTTTTACGTCGAAATGGTTATTAGCTATAGAAAGAAGCAACCCAAATTTAATTTGCCATCTACATCGTTAAAGACGTATGAAGTGCGTGTGTGTTTGTGTGTTTGTACCTTTACTCCTCTGGAACCAATGCACCTACAAAGATGGGAGTAGGACCAAATGAAAGATAATTAAATTGCGCACAGTATAGGCCTATTTTTATCGCTGTAACTTGATATTATCACCCTCAAATATGCGAAAAACCTTTAAAAAATAACGTCAAAGTTTGTTTTTTTAAAACCCTAATGTTTATGACGCTATACTTTGTTTATGACGTCATAGTTTGTTCATGAAAACCGCCTCGAGCAAAGCGAGATGATCTCTCACCTTCGTAGGATATTACATCTGACGTTCTGCATATGTTTCTCCAAGTGAGAGATCATCAGAAAGTGAAGTGATAAGACGCCCATGGAAAAATATGTACTGAGCAGAACGAAAGAACAATATTCTTACACTAAGTAAAACAAGAAAACCCATATAAAGTGTATACTAATACAAATTGCAAGTGATGTGTGGTTCTTGGGGTGGTTACATTGATTCAGTCACGTTTCTGAGGAAATGTTTGTGCTGATTGAGTGAACGAAGCGAACGAAAATCAGCGTTTGCCATCAGAAACAGCGCTTTTCTGATAAATTGCTTGATCTTTTTGCTTGCCTCCTTGGACGTAAAAAAATAATATTGACCTTCTCTCGAGATAACCGATATCACATACCGCACTCTTATAATTTGCTTGATCGTTTTTTATGTGGAAGGTCTGTCTGTAGGAGAAGACGTTCAAATGTGCAAACAAACAAATCGTATGTTTTGAATGATTAAGATAAAATGCAGACGTGCTTAGGAATGAGATGGACGAACTGTGAGCAATAATTACAATCAGCACATGATTTTGTGATGCTCTTGGAATCAAAGAAATTACTGGAGCACGTAGCTGTCGGATGGCCAGACTGTTGGAATGATTATGGTTATCATTTGTTTATGCAGTGGAAGCCTTACAAAAAATGCGTACTGCACTCTTACCATTTGCTTGATGGTTTTAGACGTGGAATGTCTGTCAGCAGCACAAAAGTTGCAGCATGAAAGATCCTCGAGCGTAGCGTTGATCTGGAAAAGGATGCACGCAAAAAATAACCCAAAAACGACGACGTAGTTTTGCAACACTCCACATATACATCTTAAACTTGGTTTTGTATTAACTGTCTTGATGAATGGAAAAATCAAAACAATAGATTTGGTCTTAAAACGGTGTCAAACATTCGTGTTTCTGAAGCACGGAGGTGCGTGGATTGAACGAGCAAAGCGAGCGATTCCTATGTAAAGTAAAGTTTTTCAAGTGTGTTTCGCTTTGCTCACTCTCAGTCTTCTCTTTCGTTTTTCTCTTTCGTATGAGATTACATCTGACATTCTGCAGATGTTTCTCCAAGTGAGGGATCATCAGAAAGTGAAGTGATAAGACGCCCATGGAACAATCTGTACTGAGAAGGGCGTAAAGAACAATAATCTTAAAATAAGTAAAACAAGAACACCCATATAAAGTGCATACAAATTACAAGTGATGTGTGGTTCTTGGTGGTTACATTGATTCATTCACGTTTCTGAGGAAATGTCTGCGCTGATTGAGTGAGTGAAGCGAACGAAAATCAGCATTTGTCATCAGGAACAGCGCTTTTCTGATAATTTGCTTGATCTTTTTGCTTGCCTCCTTGGACGTAAAAAAATAATATTGACCTTCTCTCGAGATAACCAATATTGTATACTACACTCTTAAAATTTGCTTGATCGTTTTTATGTGGAAGGTCTGTCTGTATCATAAGTGTTGCAGCAAGAAATCTCCTCGAGCGTAGCGAGACGACGCGGAATTAGCGAGCGACTCCGCTAGTGTTATTTTAAGTTCACTTGACTACCACCAGCATGGTGCATGCTTCGTCGGAATTCCTTAACTATTCACGATTCCAAATTTACAATGGTGAGTGTTAGAAATAAATTTGAAAATTTGTTATTTCTCCCGTAATAATAAATCAATTTATGGCAAATTTTGGCTCTGCAATACTTTTTGGGGTATCAAGCGTTGTACCAAATTTCATTCCAATCCGATCTTTCGTTTGGTTTCCACCCAGACTAAAAATGTGAAACCAACCAACTAACCAACATTTTGCAGTTTGGTGTTTGTTAAGGCTATGCTTCGCTCGCTCCTCTAGCGCGCTCCCCCAACCAGGAATAAATTCTGTTACTATGTCGTACAACCAAAAGTTGATAAGGAAAGATTCTACACATGCATTTATAGTTGGGTAGTAAATTTTTCAATTCCTTGCCTACCGAAATTAAACTTCTTACTTCCCCAAAATCGTTTAGGAGATATTTGTTTTAATGGTTATTAGATCAAAAACCTGTCGTTAGTAAGGATGTTCATCATTACGATTTAAGGTTGGCAACTTTTCGTTTTTTGTTGCAGTAGTTACCCTTATTTTCTTTTATTCGCACATTTTTTTTTTTTTACCTTTTTCTTTGAAATTTGTTCTTAATCGTGGACTGTTTGATTTTAGAAACCCTGTTTTTCCACTTGTATTATTGTTATTATTACAGTACTAAAAACATTGTTAATAGAACTATTGTGATATTCAAAATCCATTTGACTGGTGATTGTTATTATTATCCACCCAAAACCAACCAACCAAAACCAAAACTGATAGAAAAACCCACCAAGTTTCCAAAAAAGATCGGCGTTTGAAGGTAGTGATATTATTTAACCATGGAAAGGCCGCCAAGGTCAATCCTATTAGCCAAGTTAATCGCACCGACTAATAGTTCGAAAGTTAAATGAAAACTTGAAGATCGCTACTCGCTGTAGCAATCTTCAAGTTTTCATTTAACGTCCAAAGTATTAATGGGTGCGATTAACTTGGCTAATAGGATTGACCTTGGCGGCCTTTGCACGGTTGAATGATATCACTACCTTCAAAGGCCGATCGTTTTGGGAAACTTGGCGGGTTTTTCTACCAGTTTTGGTTTTGGGTGGATATCACAACTTTCATAGGACTGTGAACGTACGTAAGGGTACACCGTGTTATGTTCATCTATCTATACCTTTTTTCTAGAGGATTTGATATCTATAAATTTTCACATTTCTAAATTTTCAAATTTGCCATTGCCAATAAGCCGTTAGATTAGCCAAATTGCCACGGCTTAGTTTATTGTATGACAACTCTTCACATGCTTAAGTTGCTTAAATCCCATTTTGGCACACACTGGCTAACAATCACTGATTTCGTTTGCTTTGTTCACTCAATCAGCGCATCCCCTTCAGTTGTTTTGTTTATCCCTGCACCTTCCCCTTAACTTTTCAAGATTTCATTGACATTTAAACCATGCGCAATGGCTGTTTGCCGTGACGTCACCATGAGTTAGCCAATGACGAACGAGAACAACGGCTGTTTGGCCGTCTGATTGGACTAGCCCAGTCATGTGATATGCACGTCACAACAAACAGCCACGGCGTGTGGTATAGTCATGCAGAAACCTCCGAAGGTCGCTGTTACTAAAACAGCAGAACGCAAAGCATTTTATTTTTGAGTTATTAACAAACAAAAAACCCGTTAGCGGATGGATGCTCGTATTGTTGCGTAACCATCACCTAACGTGCATCCTTTTATTCTTACACAATCCACGGCAACGTTAATGTTTCCTTATTTTGTCCTTCGTTATAGTTCAGTTCTTAGTTCGTCCAGGCTTTTACAATAAATCTAAAGACCAGTGTCGATTGTTCAAGACATTGTTGCTTGCAATATTTGGTTGCAAATGGAGGGCGACGTCGATGTTGATGCGCTATTCAGAGATTTAATAAGGTTGAGAGTGTTGACGGACAGTGAGGTCAATTTTGGCTTAGTCTTTGATGAGACCTTTGCCCAAGTAATGCGTGAAGCGGAGAAGCGAGGCATATCGGAGGTACGAGTGAGAGGCAAAGGTGTGACAACTGGTGATAGGGTTACGTCAGTGAACCAGCGTAGTGGAGCACACGATGGAAGTAGCAGATAGGCAGTTGACCAAGAGAAGGAGAGAGGCAAAGTAGCCGCTGTCAAGACGGTCTCAAAACTTTTCAGTGAAGCAGTAGCAGATGTTAGTGGTGGTGGTGCCTGGTCAGACAATGAAGTGGACTCAGAAAGAGCAGAAGATGCAGCCGAGCAGAGAAGGGACCAGAAGAATTTGCACGCACTAAAAAAGTTGTATGGTGGAGCAGTGGCCAATGTGCAGATGCCCAGGTCAGTGGTACTGATCTGCCACCCGAGTGGAAAACCATACCCTGCTACACAAATATATTTGGCAGTTGAACAAGTTGTGGGCGTTGGAGAGATAACGCATGTGAACACTCTTCGTGTGGCCCACACATTCGAGGTAGCACTAAGGTCACGTGTGGCTAAGCTGAGGCTGTTAGGATCCCAGGTTGTTCTTAACGGTCACCCCGTCGAAATGCACGATTTGCATGAGCAGACCGTACAGGCGCGCCTGCATTGGCTACCAGTAGGCATCACGCTCGGCACGTGGGCACTGCAGACACGTGAGATGCTCGGCACGTGGGCACTGCAGACGTGCGTGCATTGCCATCGCATGCGACATCTGTGGCATTTAGCGCAACCCGCACCAGCTTTGTCCCCACCTGCAAGAAGCGAAGCGTTTGGCAGACCTGAAGGCACACGAAGTTCCCACGTCACGCCGTGAGGCAGCTCAACGGCAGCAGCAAGACCGCCCTCGGCAGCTGCGAAGTGGAAGCCTGGAGCATAGTGCCCTTAGCACCAGTGCCCCATGCTTGGCGCTGGCATCCTAAGGACGCCCGAGTAGTTCTGGAGCTGGAGATAAGTCAAGTTCGTTTTCCGAAGACAGAGACTGCGTGTTGAGGGTTCCATCACAGGGCCGTGAAAATCAAGACATTGATGCCCAGTGGATCACCCCTCCAGCTAAGCGTAAGAAGGGAGGGTTGAAGCGCAAGAAGGCCCAACCGCCCACGGTAGTAATTGCCGAGGCCACATTGCAGGTGGCCGTGACGTCGCCGGTAGTTGAAATGTTGAGTGTGGAGAGTGTGGAAGAAAGCTAGCGTGCAAAGAAAAGTGCAGATGGAGTTACTGATAGCCAGGAGGTAGTGTCCGACCTTCGTGCGGAAGCCACAAGTGAAGTCATGGAGCAAGATGGTATAGTTGCCGCGGTAGTTGCTGAAGTTGAAGTGAGCACTTGGGAGCTTCAGCAGCATGGTTGTGTTGATATTTCACAGAGCAATAGTGAATTATGTGACGGCTTTACGATAAACATTGACGCCATTAGCAGTGCTAGTGTCTCGCAGGTGAGTGACAGTGAGGGTGCAGTGGGATGCACTTCTAACCTAACTGTCCCATTCGACCCGTACAATTTAATAACTTGGAATCTGAGGGGGTTAACGAGTAAATTGGGTGAACTTGAGCAGTTACTTCATTATACCAGCATACTAGGGGTGCAAGAGGCTGTTGACTTGCGAGGCCTAGACGCAGCATCTTGGAAATCTGATTTTGTTCATTCGGGATGTGGAGTGGGTGTTTTCATTAAATGGACGGTTCCGTATTTGTATGTTGATACTAGTGTTGAGCTAGCTGGTGTTGATGTTGTGGCAGTGAGGGTGTGGATGGGGGAGTGTTGGGTAACAGTAGTTTTCCTGCATGCGACGGGGTGCCCATGGGTTGCGGATTGGTCAAAGTGGCTGGATCAGTTCCAGTCGCCTGTCATTATATGTGATGACTTTAATAGTCACCACTTTGACTGGGGCTCGTTGCGTATAGATAGCAAGGGACGCAGGCTCGCAGAAGCCATTCAATCTGCTGGGCTACAGATTGTACATGATGGTACACCAACTTTTGTGCGCTGGCAGTGCGACAGTGTCCAGGAGTCAGTATTGGATTTTTTCCTATGCTCTCCTGACATTGCTGATCGTTATTGCTGCGAGGTTTCGGATGATTTGTGCGGTAGCGATCATCTACCAGTAATTCTGCGACTGCGTTCCTCTGCTGTACTTGGTGAGGCTTCTGTGACTTCGGAGACGCGTGTCCGACCGGTTGTTAGTGATGGTATCTTTGCGTGTTGGGTTGGTCAACTGACCAAAGGGCGTTTTAAGTGTCCGGTGCGTCAGCGGGCAACTCCCAAGCCGGAGTGGTGATCGCACATTTGCACGGTTGAAGTACGTGACAGGCGGTGAGCTTACTGCAAATGGAAAAGGTCCCCGTGTGATGAGCGCTGGTGGGAGTACACTGGGATTGTGCAGGAAAGCAAGTTCGTGATCAGGAGAGAGAAAGCAAAGTTTGATGAGAAAATTTGTGTTAGTGTGGGAGGAGCACGCTCGCTCACGCAAGCTTGGCGTCACCTCAGCCCGGGAGTCGCCAAGTCGGCTATTTCGTGGGTCTACAGCTGCTCTGGTTCAAGTAGGAGTGTCCTCCGTGGTGAGGAAATGGCTCAAGCTTTCAATGCTCGCTTTGCGAGTGTGTACTCGCTGTCGGGTGGGTCAGCCCCACCGGTCGAGACTGGTTTGGCAGCGTCGCACGTTGGGATTTGCCTTGGGACCATGCAGAATTCCGGTCTGCGCTACGCAAGTGCCAGAACGCTAGCACTGCAGGCATTGATGGTGTGAGGTACGGTGACCTAAAGAGAGACCTTGAGTTGGCGGACAGTAAAGTGTTCCCCCTCTACTGTGATCTTCTGGCTGGCACTGATATTCCTCCGTCCTGGATGTGTACTGTTCTTGTGCCTGTACACAAGCAGGGTAGCCCTAGGTCGGAGCTTGTAAATTACAAGCCCATTACCTTGCTGTCATGCGTTCGGAAGGTCTTGGAGCATAGGGTCGTCAAACGTCTTGAGTGACACTTAGAGTAATACGGCTGTCTTGCTGGGGTCCAGTTTGGTTACCGACCAGATAGGAGCGCCCAAGACGCTGTACTCTTCTTGCTCTCTAGTATAAGAGAAGCGTGGATGCCGGGAGACATTGTGTTAGCTGTATTCTTGAATATAAAAGCGGCGTATGACACTGTCTCCATCGGCTGGGTTGAGGTGCCTTTGCGCAGGATGGGCGTTAGTGTGCTTCTTGTCAGGTTGATTGTGGCCCTCCTTTGTGAGCGTGCTTTTGCCACGCGCGTTGGGCAGCACTGGTCAGCAACGGACTCAACCCTCAGGGAGTTGCCTCAGCCCCACGTTGTTTGCTGTTGCCATCAATGATGTCGTTGTGGAGATTGGTGAGGATTCCAACATACGGATGTTGCTGTTTGGTTTGTTGGCCGAGATCTTGAGCCGCTGGCGTGTGAGGCTCAGAGGGTTCTTGACAGAGTTGCCTCCCTCCTGGGCCAGCGTGGACTCCTACTGGCACCAGCCAAAACAGAAATGGTTGTGTTCTCACGGTCCGGAACTGTCTGGCAGCCGGCTGTCGGTTTGCGCGTTGGTGATCAAGTTGTTAGCCCAGCAAAGAGTGTAAAGTACCTTGGTGTGGTCCTAGATTCAAGACTCACGTGGGATTTGCATGTTGGCAGAGTCCGGCAGAAAATCCAGGCAAGGACTGTGATTTTGCGGCGACTGGCATGTAAGGGTGTTATGCGAGGAGCTCTGCTAGTAACGTACCGAACCTTTGTCCGGTCTGTATTAGATTACTCATTACCCTTCTTGTGTGGTTCACGGCGGCATGAGCGATCGCTGCAAGTAGTGGTGAATGTGTGTTTCCATGTTGTGTTGTGTTTGCATAGCTACCACGCCAGTGAGTGCACTGTGTGTAGAGTGCAATGAGTCCCCTGTAGAGCTTCGTGAGCACGAACTGCTGGTTGCACTTTGCCTCAGGAACCTCAGTAGGGGCACGGATGACCCAGTGGCCAGAATTTTGAGTGATTACGGAACCTTGAGCGACCGAGCACGCGCTGTTCTTGGAGAGGCTGGACTAGGGGTCACCCTAATGCATAACGCGTCGGGATCTATGGATGCTGTGGCATGCACCAGGCCTCTGAGTCCTTGGACATGGTGTCCTGATCTTGCGGAGATTTTCCGAACTGGAGTTACGGAGTGTGAAGTGTACTGTGATGCCTCGTTCCTTCCCGGAACAGGAGTAGGGGGTTTTGGTGTGGTCATCCCATCTTTAAAGGTTGAGTGCAAGCGTAGAGCGCGGGGCGTGACGTCTAGCACGATGAGCGAGCTACTAGCAATTTCAGTTGCACTAGACGTCACTGTAGACATGCACCTTCCACGTTTTACGATTCTGACAGACTCGCTAGCGAGTTTCAAGCTCCTCTAAACTTCTTGGTCGAATCTTGATGTTCGAAACCCGCTAGTATTTACTATCGGATGGAAATTCTGGATTGCGCTCCGCTCGAGTGTAGTCTCCTTTCGGTGGATCAGGGGCCACAGTGGTATTTTCGGCAACGAGCTAGCTGATGGCCTTGCACGTGATGCCCCACGTGTCGAGTGCACGCAGGTGTTCCCAGTGACTTCTGTGCGTAGACGTCGTGTAACCATTCGGCAGTGGGCTGCAGCCCAGTGGCAGGAATCGTGGGATTCAGCACGAGATGGCAGGACCCTACATTCTGTACACCCACGCTGTTCCAGCACATGAAACATTGATAGATTGTCCATCCGTGATGCGAAGATTGTGTCAAGGCTCCGAGTCGGCTTCACGATGCTGCAGGCCAACAGATTTCGGTTCCGTTGGGTAGACTCTCCCTTGTGTTCTTTGTGTCAAGTGGCACAGACGCCAGAACACGTCTTATTGGTGTGTCAGAAATTTGTTGACAAGCGACGGCGCCTAGCTCCCTGGATGGGCACTCCCCCAGTGCTAGCAGAAATTTTATCACATTCCCATGGCCCGCGTCCAATTGCGAAATTACGTGCTATTGCGGCGTTTATTGTAGACATAGGAATTGCTGTTTGGGGGGGGGGGGGGGGGG
>JAHWFP010241639.1:44865-103196 GCA_023313725.1 Lithobius niger
AAAATGAGCGAAAAATCCAACGATGACTGTAATACCAGCCTCTAGTAATACGAGCGTAGCTCGGTTCCTATCAGTCGTACATCCTTTCAACGACCCTTGTTGCAAAGAATACACTCCCACCTTTCCAATGAATTTAATTGAAGCCATCCACCGGAATTAGAAACGACGCAGCAGCAGTTGTAAGTAGTAAGTTGACGTCTGTTACCATTATTAAATTAGCCAAAAAATGGCCGAAAATGGCCTAAAATTCGTTTTTCTCAAAAACCATAAGAGATAAGAAAAACATGTATTGGAATGACATTGTAGATTACATTATTACAAACAACTTTTATCTCAACAGTTTTTGTGAACGGTTCTTGCATATTCGACAAAATGGCAAAATTGGCCGCCATTTTGGCCACCATCTTTAATGCCTAATAGAGTAAATGCATATTGCCAAGGTGTCAACACGTGAAAACTATTACTTGGGATGTAAACAACAACTTCCAAAAGAAAAATAAAAGTTGGAAAATTGTGCACAGTAGGCCTAAATTTCCTACAGCTGCTCCCTGACTACTAGCAAGTAATTCTCAACTACATGGTGCTTTCCAAATGGAACTGTAACAGCCAAACCATGGGTGCTTGATAGGTATACATCTTTCATCATAGAAAATCGATTTAGGATGTGACATCACACCACAACTATTAGCCCTATAGCTGTAAGCTATGTTCTCATATGGTTTCTCGATTATGAAATTTTTGTCCCCACTAGCACTAACCATTCATTGTTGTTGTTGACATGCGTTTTGGCTGCAATATTTATGGTTTTAGTCTTATTGTGTTAATGACCAAGAGGTTTTGTGAGGATTATTGAGAGGTTTGCTTCACTTTTTTTTTTTAATGTGACGAAATTATGGGAGGAAGAGTGTGTGCCAGAGTGGACGGAACACCAAAACAGGACAGAAAAGCCAAAAAAGTTTTCAGATTTTTTAGACTTAATCGAGATCCAGTCAGAAATTGCAGCTTCACACCTCCGTCCAAATTTTTCGTATTCGATATGCCTCTGATAAAAAAAAAAGGGACCATGTGATATAATAATTCTTTTAAACAAGACGATCTTCTCGTTGTGCGTCGTGCAAGCTGCATCAAGTTACGAACCCTTAGTCTTACAGCATTTGCTATATAAATGTTGGCCTCTTTCTTAATCACTGAATTTCAGAATATTTCCAGAATTCTGGGACCAGACCGTATCGTGACAATTATTTGAATCTTATACCATCTTATTTTATCCGATGATTCAAGTAGAAGCCTATTACGGAATGTCATACTGTTCATCCAGCCCCAGCCTCTCCGACAAAAAAAAAAGTTTCCTTTCTAAATTATACCGCACTGTCAGTCCCTGAAGAGAGATAAGTCACTTTAAATCATGCTGCATAACGTATTTCAACTTTTTAAACTTTAATAATTCAGCAAGACAGTGTTGAAAGAAAAAGGAAGAGGAGAATATCGAAAGAAAGAACAGCATTTCTAGCATGCAGCGACTAGCATCTTTAAGAAATCGGGGAAAAGAGAAACGAATTTCCCTTCAGGGTTCGCTGAAAATTGCTCCAGAATCACGTTTTGCAACAGCGGAGTGCCTTTATGATTTGTAGTCATCGGCCCCCAAGCAGAGACACGAAGAAAAGAACTTATGGCTCCCTTGACATCGACTGGTTTTGTCAGGATGCCAGTCGGGCCCGGTTGGTGGTGCCACCTGGCGTACAAACTGTCAACTATGAGGCGTGAGTAATCGATACTCGTGCTTGACGCTCCACCCAAAGGAAATTCGGAAAAACAGTAAGCTCGTGCAAAGAGAATACAAAGGTGATTCGTTTTACGGGGAGAAAAAAAGGACACTGAAAAAACGAAGTTTTAAAATGTGTCTAAAATGCTGCAGTGAATAAAAATGAAAATTAAGTATTCATGGCTTTTTCCAAGCAGATTTATAAATTACCGTATCATTCCGAAACATTTTCATTTCACATTGTTGCCACATTTTCACGTTAGTCACATTATATTCTTAATTCCCAAACCCCCAAAATTTCTAAATTTTACTGAAAAACTCCAAATTTTTTAGACACTCGTGATTCTCAGTCTATAAAAGTCCGCCCCATTTATGTAAAAGTATATAAAAGAAAAATTACTTTGCATCACACTTTGCATCTTCCTATAAAATTAATTTTTCTCTTATTTCCTAATACTCCAGTTTTTTTTTTACTTCACCTTAGTATGCTTTAATAAGCACTTTTATTTTATCTTGATAATGTAGTACAAGCATTGAGCTTGTGCTGTGCGTTATGTTAGGATTCGTACCTGCCCCAAACATTAGGTATCAGTCCTACACCAAAAGGACGACGTCTTTGGCGTAAAAGATCGTTTAGTGCACTATAATAAGCAAGAACGAAAGCAACAACACGAAACAAATAATTGTTGCTTTTCCCATTGTTTCGGTGTATAATTGTACGTTTTCCATTTTAAACGCTTGTTAGTTTATTTATTAGTGTTTGTCGGGCTGGTGGCCTAGTCTAATCAATGCTCTGCGATAAATATATAAATAAATAAATAAATTCCTACCAACATTTAAGACTTACGTATACTTGCTGATGCAAGCCCGTTGTTAATTTCATCTCGTAACTGCCAAGAAAAAAAATGGAACCTTATTAATTTGGACTAAATAATTGTGATATCTTTTCAAACCAATATTTGTTAAAGATTCCCACTGAGCATTTTTGCCATTTGAAGTTGTGCTATTAAACGCCAAAACCAAGCACTTACGTTAAGTTAATCCCACCAACTAATGTTAATGAAATACTTGAAAATTGCACAGTACGCAGTTTTCATATTTTTCATATTAACTTTCGAACTACGTACATATTATTCCGTTGGATTAACTTAGTATAAGAACTTGGCGTCTGATATCACGAATTCAAACGGCGGAAAAACTTGGTGGAAATTCGTTATAAGTTTTGTTTTGAAGAGAGTCGTGTCTGCACCAGCCACTGGATATTGGTTGTACAACCAATTATTTAGGTTTTAGTTTTGGGATTGAAACACCCAATTTAACGTAGACGGCAGTATGATTAAGATATTATCCCTACAAACTATTTTAGCATAGGTTGGTCAAATGAATGGACCATAAAAAGGCATTAACCACGACTGGTAAATCACTCTTTTAAGGACCGGGGTGCCAATGATCCATGCGATGCCTATATTGCGCACTACATGCCTCCTATGCTTTTGAGTAAGTGAAACTGAAAGGGCGCCTGCTTCGAGGGCAAATAAGGTTATTTACACCTGCTAATTACAATAGGAATTTTAAATAAGAAAGAATAGTCATATTAAATCAGTTCGCATTTGTTGTGAATCTTCATGTAGTACGTTACTTTTTTTTTGTCTGGGGTAAAGGGGAAGCCGTATCCATCCGCACAAATTTATTCAGCTGTTGAGCGAATACTCGGCCCTGACGAGATCGAGGCAATATGCTCCCTGCGTGCGGGCCATGCATCTCAGGAGGTCGTCCAATCTGCAGCAGCAAAACGATGGCTATTGAAGGCACTGTTAATTATCAATGGATATCCAGTGGAGATTCACGATCTGCAGGAGCAGCGACTGGAGGCCCACCCTCCACTGGTTGCCCCGTGATATTTAATTCAATCACAACATTAAATTCTAAATTCAAACTACTATCAAATACTAAAGGGTTGCTGTGCGGGATGCAGCCATGGCCATCACTGAATATGGCTCGCTGGACTCGCATTCATATGAAAAACTAGTCATCCAGGGCAAGACTGTGTGTGAGGCAGGTGTACGGCTAATTTCCTTTAAACTTAGAGAGTCTATGCCCATCGAAGATGTACCAGACGTGATCGCTATCAGGGGTGTGCCAGCACTGTTGTCGATGGCGGGTAACGCGCCAAGGTGCCGCCGCTGCGGGCTGCAGCGCTCACTTCCAGCATGCGTGCGCGAGCGTGGCCTGCGTGTCCTGTGGCGGGTACCGTGATCCACAAGACCTATGCGATCACCTGAGCCAAGCGAGAGCGGAGAGCAGGAAAAAAGGAAGGACAGTCCCAAGAGTCACAGGAAAGGAGGTAGGTGTTAGCTGTGGCTCGTCACCAAAAAGAGAAGACTGCTAACGTGCTTGTGGGTCCAAGTGCCATGAAATCAAGTGCCCTGAGGAAGTGTGTCCAACCATCTTGCGTCATGGATTTGCGGAAAGATTTTGATGCTCAAGTTGGTGCTAGATGAATGTAGACGTGCAAAATGATGTGCAATCTGGTGCTCAACTTAGTGTAGAGGTGCAGACCAGTGCTGCAGAGTGCGCGGATGTGACAAGAGGTGGCGCTGCCTCAGGAGGCGATGATGATGATGATGACGGAGGGAAGTGGCTCACTCCCCCTGTCTAAATGTAAGAAAGGCGGCAAGTGGCACCACAATCAAGATGCTCCAGCGTGCAACCTTTCTTCAGAAAGCACCAACAGCCAGAAAATGAGCATTGGCAGCCAAGAAATGTGCATCGACGGTCAAGATCTGCGTGTTCAAGGAGTAGAGTCTGCAAAGGGCAGAGTATCGCAGATGGTCCCGCAGGAGTTAGGTGAGCACACTGGAAGTTCAATCAACCCAGCTGCAGGAAATGTGGTCGCTTCAAGCGGAGGTGTCCAGTGACTGGGGGTAAGTTCAGTAAGGGATCCAGATGATCGACCTAGCGAAGAAAGTGGTTTAAGCATTAGAGATAGTCAGCATAGAGAGGCTGCAGAGAGTGTAGTGTGTCAGAGCTCCTTGTCTTAGCTTTCGTTCTGATTCAAATTAGCACATTTTTAGTTGTAACTTGGTTGTACATCGGTTGTATTTTCGGTTGTATTTTTAGTTTAATTTTCAGTTGTATTTTCGGATGTGTTTTTAGTTTAATTTTGGTTGTCTTTTGGCCTGTGGCTTGTGGGAGGTTAGGACAGTTTCGTTCTAAATTTAGTGGGCGTTTCAGACAGTGTGTAATGGGTCAGAATCTCTTTTTTAGCATTCGCTCCAAATCAGGCTAGCACGTTTTTGGTGGCATCATGGAATGCTCGTGGTTTAGGGGGGAAGGTAGGTGAGGTAGAAAGGATTCTAAATTGCGTGGATGTTTTGGGGGTGCAGGAGTTTCCAATGTTCTTGGCTTTGATAAATCTGCCCTTCAGGCTGACTTCGTTTCTTCCCGAGCAAGAGTTGACGTATTCATAAAGTAGTCAGTGCCATATTTGGTATCTCTGATTCAGATTAGCGATCGAGGTATTGATGCCTGCTCTGTTAGGGTATGGCTTCTGAATCCATGGATTGAGTTGGTTTTTGTTTATGTCACGGGAAACCCAACTCTTCAGTTAGGTCTCCTGGCTTTGCCAGTTCAGTCACCGTGCTTAATAGGTGGGGATTTTAATGCCCATCATTATGACTGAGGGTCACTCAGGACCAACACTAAGGGTCATAGGTTAGCTGGTGCATTCGACAACATGCGTCTGTCTGTTACCCAAGACGGAACGCCAACATTCACCAGGTGGCACGGTGGTGTTTCACAAAAGTCTATACTACATATGTTTATGTGCACTCCAGGGCTAGCCGACAGGTTTAGCTTTTATCTGTCAGATGACCAGTGGGGCAGTGACCACTCTCCTGTGGTCCTGCACCCCACTGGACAGTGCAAGGTAGTAGAGAAGCGAGAACGTCGCTTTTACCACAGGCCATGCGTAGACAATGATATCTTCTCGCAGTGCGTCCCAGGAACACGTCCTCCTGTGCAAAAGACCACCCTAACTGGTGGTCTCCTGTGTGCTTGACTGCGGTTCGGGATCGGCGTAAGGCCTACAGGAGCTGAGAATGTGTGCCGAGCGAACATATGGTGAACGCTGGCTCACCTACAGGGGAGAAGTAAAAGAGTCAGCATTCCTGATTAGGAGGGAGAAAGACAGTTTTGGAGAGCGAAGGTGCGGTCAGGTGAATGATGCGGGGTCTTTGGCACAAGCCTGGCGTATTCTGCATGTTCAAGACCGAAAATTTGCTCAGCCATGGGTATACGACCCTAGATCACCGTCTACAAGTCGTGTGGTTCTCCGTGGGTGAACAGACAGCTAATGAATTCGTGGACCACTTTGCCACATCTATACGCTGCCTAGTGGAGCTCAACCTCGACGACCTTCCGGAGTGGCAACGTCCGGCAATGCTGATCTACCATGGGATTCGACAGAATTTACTGCTGCCCTCTCTAAATGCAAGAACAGCTGCAGTTTTGCCGTGTTCCCAACCGAAGCCATGGCGTCAGAAGGAGAGAGGGACAATTTTGCTAGGTGAATCCTATCAGAAATTCCCAGGTTCTTTTACGTGCCACAATCGACATAAAGACGAGACATCACAGGGCCCTTCTCTGCCCGAAAATGCCAGGGGTGGCTGAGGCCAGACTCGAACCCGGGACCTCTAGCACATGTGACAGTCATGCTAACCCTCAGGCCACCTTGCCCCAAAATGCAACTACAGCAGCTTTCCAGGAGTCGACGGGGTCTCTCTTCAGTTGCCAGGGCAGAGATAGTTCGCTGGTTTCAATTTTTGTTGGACGGAGGCACTGTTCTGCATGCATGGATGTTCACTATTCTGGTTCCCGTGCACAAATCAGGCAGCGTTAGATCGAACATAGTCAACTGCAGGCCTAGTTGTCGTGTCTGCAGAAGAGCTGTGAGAGGATGCTGGTCAGGCGTTTGCAGTGGCATCTGGAATATTTTGATTGCTAGCTCCTATGCAGTTTGGATACAAACCCAACACGAGCACGCAAGACGAGATTCTGTTCCTGCTGTCTGGTATTAGAGAGGCATGGGTGCATGGACAGGCAGACATAGCTGTTTTCCTCGACATCAAAGCGACTTACAATACTGCCACTGTTGAGTGGGTTTGAGCAGCTATGTACCAGATGGGTTGGTTAAGGCGATTGTTGCTTTTTTTAGGCATGCGCCGGTACGTTACAAAAGTGAATGGCTTCTGGTCCACCAAAACTTATTCGGGTAGGAGCCTCCCTCAGGGAAGTTGTCTGAGCCCCACCCTTTTCGTCATTGCCATCAATGAAGTTCTCGTCGAAGTAAGAGCCACGGTGAACATCGTCTGTTATGCAGATGATGTTGCTATGTGGTTTGCTGGGGATGACCTCAGTCAGATAGAGGAATGTGTGCAGGCGGCTCTTGATGGCATATCGGTCCGCTCGCCAGACAGGGGCCTGATGCTTTCCCCAGCAATAACAGAGCTGATCGTCAGTAGTAGGATAATACGATTTGGCCAGAGAGGACAGATACCAAGATGGCCGCCCCCATGTAAACCGAAAGTGTCACCTTCTTGGAGAAGGCCATCATTTTGGAAGGTCTTGACGTCACTTCCGGTCGGCAATTTTAAGGTGTTTCATATTGAAGGTCTCCACCTTGGGGTGTCCCATATTGAAGTCAACCATTGTGGGGTTTCAGTTTCAGTTTCAATTTCCGAAATTATTTAAAATGCCCATAACTCGGAAATCGCTGGTCCTAGAGCAAAACGGATCGAAATTTGGGCACCCTTTCAAGAATCCCACTCGGGGTCCAAGCTAACTGATGGCCCACCCAAAATTCAAGTTCCGTAGTTAGCCCACCCCAATAACTCGGAAACCGTTGGTCCTAGAGCGAAACGGTTTGGGATTTAGCATCCCCAGGCTGTACCTTACGTGTGGGCCTCCTCGGAGTCCAGGTACTCGAATTTTGGCAAGTTGGCCCACCCCGATAACTCGAGAACCGTCGATCCTAGAGCAAAACCGCTCGGGATTTAGCTTTCCCTGACCGCACCCTACGTGTGGGCCTCCCCGAAAGTCAGGTGCCGTCGTTTTGGGAAGTTGGCCCACCCCAATAACTCAAGACCCGGTGGTTCTAGAGCAAAACGGTTCGGGATTTGGTTTTCCCTGACTCCACCCTACGCATGGCCCTCCCCAGAAGTTGGATATCAACGTTTTCGGAAGTTGGCCCACCCCAATAACTCGGGAACCGTTACTCCTAGACCGGAACGGATCGGAAGCTGGTCTGCCCTTCTGTCGGGCTACCGTGAAGTTCATTTCACTGCTACTGGCTTCCCCCTCGTATCATCGGGGTACTGAGCCCCTCCGCCACATCAAGGCTGCAGTTATCGGAGGGGTGGGATGGGAAGGGATGGGATGGGATGGGTAGGCAATAGGACGGGGTCACTACTGCCTGCCCATCGGACCTGTGGGAGACTGAAGTCCTCCGATGGAATAGCCAGTCGTGTGGGAAATGGGGGGTTAAGTAGGAGCAATGCTTAATAATATCTAGGACCGAAATAGGGCATCCTAGGATGATTGCTAGGACACAGGTGTTGAATTATATAGGTTTCGAAATCGAGGGCCTTGGGTTTGATCACACTCCCTACGCCCCGCAACGACCACATTCTCGCATCCTCCGCACCCCTTACCTCCCCCCGCTTAACCCACTTCACAGTAACTGGGCCGCATCGCCACTAAGTGAAGGGAGAAATCGCTTTGGGAGGGTACCATCCTCGGTACCAGAATGGTTCTTGGTATCGTTTTTCACCCTTCTTCTTCGAGTCGTTCATAAACTTCGGATTCCTCAACAGCTCCATCTCCGAAAACTTCGCAGGTTCCAGAACCTCCTCCCGGTTCAAAATCTTGACCCCAGTCGACGGGTCGAGCAGCTGTGGAATGTGGCGAGATGAATCTTCGGGACAGCACCCGCATTGATGGGGGAAATCAGACCGGTATGCCATCTTCAGTTGGCATAAAGTAAAATCTGTTTATACAGGACTTAGCTTTATATATGAAAAGTTTTTCAATCGCTCCTGCGCAACATCTCGAGGAGGTGCGGACCCGCGGGCATAACTCGGGAATCGGGAGTTATCTGGAGTTATCTGGGAGTTATCGGGAGTTATCGGGAGTTATCTTCGGAATCTGGCCTCCGTTAGACCATAGACCTCGGTGACTCCATCACAAGGCTGCTGCCAAGTTCATTTTCTCGCCCCATCACAAGGCTGCCGCCGAGTTCATTTTTCAGTTTCTCCCGTATTATCGGGTACCGAACCGCTCCACCACCTTGAACAGATTAGTATCCTTCATTAAAATAATACAGTAAGGCCAAGCAATATTGCCCGCACAATACCTCGTCGGCCACTTGTATCCTCTTCGGGTTCCAGATGATTTTCCTATCGAAGTAGAGGGCGCACGAACCCCCCCTTTAGGTAATACGCGGTCCAGTGAGTTCCACTTCGTCTCTTGAGTCCTGCAAGTTCAGTATAGCGCATTTGGACGCTCTGGGACGCGTGGGAAGCAGGTCTTTCGAATAAACTCCTCTGAATGTGCGGATCCCCAACGTTTTAGCATATCTGGCGAGGTCCAAGTTCGTTAAGGCCCTGTTCATGGGAACCCCGGCTTCAGATAAAATCCTCGACCACACCGTGGGACTTTTTTTCTTTTCAGGCCCCCGCCTTTTTTTGAAGCGGCTAGAGCTTCCATCTTGGTGTTGTGTTGCTTTATTCCGTCGAGCTGTCTCGAGTTAGCCTTGGAGTCATTGACGGCCTTGGCTATTCTTGCCTCTCCGCCTCCTACTGCTCCGAGGGCAACGAGGATTGGGAGCAGCAGGGGAAGAAAGCCGCCTTTCCGGACTTACATATGCGAGAACTTCAGATTCAATCCCCGGCCCATAGTTCGAGCCTTTCGAATTCTCGACTACTGCGATTTGGTGACCGGTAGAGATGCATTGGTCTTCCGCTTCAACTGGGAGTTGGTCAGACGAACGCTTGGTGATTTTCCGGCCTTCATTTGTCGAAGCATACCCCGCTTCTGGGAAACCGATAACTGGAGGGGGGTTGGGAAATACATAATTAATGTACTTTTTATTTATCTTTTTTCTCCCAACTCACATCACTACTTCGACGTCTGCTCCTGTCCAACTTGAGGGTCATAAGCCGGTCGCTGATAACCAAGATGTAGCATCGAGTTCTGGCCGGTACTTGAGCTCCGAATTTAAATCTCAGAGTCACGCCGATCATGCTCGATTTAAGCTTCTCGTTCTGTTTTGAGCAGTCTATGCAGATCAGGAGAAAGATCTTACCGAAAGTCGGATCATCGAAAGAGGGTCCCGTTACCGGCTCCCCGTAATACTGCTTCCTAAAGTGGAACAAGTCTTGATACACGTTCTAGATGTTTCCGCTGGCAAAATCTGCATATATGTCGAGAAAGGGATATCGCTCCGAGTTCAGAGTCACGTGCGCGTCCGTTAGACTGCAGTGATCGAAGACAGCCGGATTATTTTTCTGATCCGTTTCCCTCGTAGTCTGGAACCCGATTATTACGTATCTCGGCTTCTCGATAGAACTCGTTGTGGTCAATCTCCAACTACAGCTAGTCGTGGTGAGCAAATCGAGCATGTCCGAGTACCAGTGTCTGAAATCCATGGGTACGGTGATTCTGGCATCCACGAGTCCGTACAGCCTATTCTTCTGCGCGTCCGAAGGGGTTACGTGGGGAAGGCACCAGAACACTTGCTCTAGAACTATCTTTCTCGGGGATACTCCGGTCTCTCGGAAGATGGCATTCGTGTCCGCAGCTCGCATTAGAATCAACATCTGCTGAACCCTGTAAATCGCTTTCGTATAATTTTCGAAGCATCCCAGGAGATGGGAGAGGGGGATGGTATAAGCGAAGGATCCTTTTGGGGCAGTGGGTGCTTAGAAGGATGTCTCTCTTGTGTTTGAAGATGGTATTCATTCCATCGTCGGCCGTACTGGCACTGGCACCGTCCAAGAACCATCCCCTATTCGCGACGTGGCCTTGGTCTTGCGGGCTGTAGGAGACGATCCCCTTAATGGTGCTGGAATATCCTGGGTGATTAATCTCATCCACAGTCTTGTCCCCTATCTGGTACTTGATGTTCGAGAACAGGTAGGCTATCGCGTTGTTCACGAGGGCTATCTTATCGGTGGCCGCGTAAGCCGACCCGTCCCACGCTTTTACCAGGACACCCTTCACGTACAGGTAACTCCGGTGGGGATGGGTGAAGAGATCCTGGTTCTGAACCACTATTGTAAGTTCCGAGTTCACGCTGTTCAAGTTCGTCCCGACTAATTATAGTTGTGGTAATTATACTCTACCACGGACTCGTCTACCACGGTAAAAGGCTCCTGCAGGTTTAGGTATCCTTCTACGGTTTCCATTTCGCATTGGAGATGAGGCTCTCAAGAAAGGCTACGTTCAATGGAGTTAGGAGTTGTCGACGTTTAGCTCGGGATTCGGTGGGCGGCGGGGGTTGCTCTGTGGGGGATGGTTTGTTGGGTTTGAAGTCCAACATTTAACGGATACGAATTATACCCTTTTATATGTGTAAAAATTTCATCTACCGCTTCCTCAGTGCCGTCTCACGGTCACGGTTTTTCCCCTCAAATTAAGCGGACGATCGTCCCGGTCGGTAAGCCACATTCTGATCGAGTGAATGGCATTGCTGGTTACGGGTAAATAGATCAAGTTATGAGGGGATTGCACTATCTTGTATCCAGGTGTGCAGTTCGGAAAGAACGAGTATAGAGTCGGTTGCCTCGACTCGTTCACGTAAAAATTGCCTACCAAATCGCAGTGTACCAAGACGGAATTGATGTAGAGTACGTCGGTCGTGTTCTGGGCGATGCTGATACCATGTACGTACACTTCGGGCTCGAATCCGAATAATTTCCCCACGGTTGTCTGGTCACGGTTGTCCATGATATGCAGCTCGTATTTCAGAGTATTGGGGTTGCTGATGATACGGATTTACGAGGAGTCATTCGGGACATCACAGTGCTGACGCTTCTTCAGCTCCCTGTAGACGTATTTTTCTTTCGCTTCTTATTCGTAGGAACCTTCCGGGATGATGAGTTTCGTCCACACCCTGCCATTGTTGTAGCTGTACCTAAACGTGTCCAAGTCAAAAGCTTTCACGTTAGGAATGGAGTTGTACGTTTCCAAGTTGACCATGGCGATCTCCATCCCTCCGCATTGTCCCCTTTGTCTTGTTGCCCATAATCGCCACTTTCATTTAAATTACGCTCGGTGTCAGAGGCTCACAGCCCTTCCGTTGGCCTACCGCAGTTTCTGTGGTGAACTTGCCTATTATTATTATTATTATTATTATCAGCAAGCGACACGCCAAAGCCCACAACATATACCTACCGGAGCATGATCCCGATTAACCTTCCTCCTTCATCGTCGACTTAGATGTAAACAACCTCTACGGTCTCGCGATGTGCGATTACCTTCCCTACGATGGGTTTCGTTATCTGACGAGGTCGGAAATGTTCGACCTGGAGTACCCCAGCGAGCTGCCCGAAGCACACAGAGACTACCCACTGGCACCAGAGAAGTTTGAGATCCAGGAGGAACACGTTTCGCCCTGGGCAAAGGCGACTGCGGAAGCTCTGGGCCAAACAACAAGCCCACTGTAAAGCTCGTCCCAAACCTCCTTCACAAATTCTGGTATGTTGTACACTACTGTAACCTGAAGTTTTATCTCCGCTACAGTTTGGTTCTCCGCCACATCCGTAGGATCCTCGCCTTTAACCAGAAACCGTGGTTGAAACCGTACATCCTCGCCAACACCGAGATGAGGCAGCAGGCATCCACTCCATTCGAAAAAGAGTACTTCAAGCTCTTGAACAACTCGGTGTTCGTCAAGACCCTAGAAAACAAACAGAAGCGTCTCAACGTCAAGCTCTGCACCGACTCCGAGTCGGCAATGAAGTAGACCTCCCTGCCTCAGGCGGACTCCTTAAAGATCTTGCACGAAGGTCTCGTTCAGCTCAACCTGCGGATGCAAAAGGTCTGGTGCGACCTCCCAACCTATTTTCAGTACTGGAACTCATCAAGCTCACCGTATACGAGTTCCATTATAACTACATCAAACCGAACTACGGGGATCGCGCCGAACTACTATTTTCGGACACAGACGCCTCTGCTACCGCGTATGGACGGATGACGTGTACGATGACATGCATCATGACGCGAGTCGTTTCGACTCGAGCAACTATCCTCAGGACACAAACGAGCAAGTGTTTGGGAAGATGAAAGACGAGATGGGTGGTGTCCCGATTCAGAAATTTGTCGGGCTCCGCGCCAAGATGTACGCCATCAAGACCCTATACTCTGAAACGAAGAAAGCCAAAGGACTCAAGAAACTGTTCGTGAGAAAGCACTTGGCCTTCGAGAACTACAGGATGGCGTTGTCCGCAACTTCGGTGCCAAAAGGCTTCTGGGGAAAAATTGCCAGCAGCGGACACGAGTTGTCCACGGTGAAAGTGACGAAGTCCCTTATCTCACCGTACGATGATAAGAGGTTCATCCGGGACGACGGAGAAAATACCCTAGCCATCGGCCACATTGAATCTGGAACCTGGCAGGAGTAAGCGGACGACTTCAACTCTGACATGGACATAGTGAGTGATGAGGAGGTGGAGGAGTTGGTGAGCGTCGCTGTGGGTTCCGAGCCCGCATCGAAGTCGACGTGGTTAAGAAGGCAGAGGAGGATGCGAAAATATCCCGCAGATACGAGTTGGTGAAGAACCGTCAGAATAGGCAGAACGATCCAGTCGGGTGGGAGGAGCAAAGAAAGGCGAGAAAGCTATTGGCGTAACAGGAGCGACGCACCACCATGAGCAAAGAGAAGAAGATAGCGAGAAGAAAGCAGGATGCGGCGCAGAAACAGAAACTTATCAAGAGTCCGGAGGAGTGAGACGTAAGGGAGAGCAAAGAAAAGCCATGACTGAAGGACAGACAGAACCTGAAGTTTTATCTCCGCCGCGGTTTGGTTCTCCGCTACATCCGTAGAATCCTCGTCTTTAACCAGAAACCGTGGTTGAAACCGTACATCCTGGCAAACACCAGAGATGCAAGAGCCAAAGATGCAGCTGCTAAGAAGGAGAGGCAAGTAAACATGAGCGAGGAGGAAAAGGCGGCTGCAAAAAAGAAGCGGCGAGAGACGTATGCTGCTAAGAAACAAAAACAGTAGCTTCAAAGATATCCTTCCCTTTCCCTTATCTACACTGTGTGGTCGGCTACATCATCGGAGACTTCGGTCTCTGGCAGGTCCAACCAAGGTGGAAAGGTGGCTGCACCCTTACCCAAACCCATCCCACCACTCTCCTTTCGATCCTAAACCTCAACCAGTCTGTATACAAGCATGTGTTTATGTATGAATGAATGCGTCCGCAAAATCGGCATTAGTAATGTTCATAAATCAACCTCTTGGCCAATGCCGGTCTTACACCCGCACTATGAACTGTAACAAAGGAAACGTTCAGCTTTTTAAACCCTATCATTTTTACTGCCCGTAGGGTAAGAAAGCCACGTACAGTTCGTTAACGGAGATTGGGCCTTCCGAGTAATTCCTTTCGGGGATGGAAAGCCAAATCCCGAGCAGTTTTGCTCTACGACCAACGGTTCTCGAGTTATGGGGTAGAAAAGTACCGGGAGCAAAGTATTCACAAAACTAAGTATTCTAAAGTATTCCAAAATGGCAGACTTAAATTTGGCACACCCCAAAATGGCGGACTTAAATATTGAACACCCCAAGATGGCCGACTTTAATTTGGGACACCCCAAAATGGCTGACCGGAAGTGACGTCATTCAAAATGGTGACCGGAACATGGGGGCGGCTCATACCCATGGCGGCACTTCTGGTTTACATGGGGGCAGCCATCTTGGTATCTGTCCTCTCTGGCCAAATCGTATTTTCCTGCTACTATCGTTTTCTCCTGGGATGTTGCCCGGCAGCATTGGCCAGTAGCAATCACTGTTGGTAGGATGGCCGTAGCCCTAGACATAGCCCTGGACTTGGATCTGCTGTTTTTCACGATTGTGATGGACTCGCTTGCTGGGCTGCGCAAGCTCCAGCATGCGCTCGAAATGCTCTAGGTCAGCGACCCTCTTATTTTTTCCATCAGTGCGAAGTCGTGGGTCACACTGAAGACCAGATACACCTCTTTCAAGTGGGTGACGGAGCACTGGGTGTGCATGTTAATGTGCTTGCTGATGGGCTGGTGAAGGAAGCGGTTCATGGCAGTGATCCTGAGGTAACGCTGGTTCTTTCAGTTTGATCAAGACGGCCTATCCTTCTAGATTGTCTTTTGCGGATGTAGGAGTACGAATGTTACTCGGCTTCTACTGGGAGGGCACTTTTCCAGCTGCAACCCAGGCGTGGTACTGATTCGGCTCAGGATTCCCTTCCCTACTTGATGGCTAGGCTTTTGGTCAGGCTACACATGGGCCACTTATTGCTGCAGGCCCACCAGCACAGGTTGGGCTGGCCAGACTCACCAGTCTGTGTGACAGCCAGGCACACCTCTCCGTTGAACATTTCCTTCTACACTGCTGTAAAAGTTTGATAGACAACGATTTTGTCTTGCAGGTTGGATTAGGATCCACCCCACACTGAGGTCACTTTCGATAGATACAGCCCCGGTGCACAGATTACGGGACGTGAGCAATTTCTGCGCTGCCACTAAGGCTAGAATCTAACCTGCATGATCTTTGTATCCCTGCTACTCTAGGCCCTGCAATACTCTCCTGGTATGGCCTGAGTTTTTCGTCGGCTTTGTGTTAGTGTATTAAGATCTTACAGCACAGTGGTCGGTGCAGTTACAGCTAGTGCCGTCAATTCTCTGGGAATACGCATTCATGTACACAGTGGAGATACACACAAGGTGAGGTATCCACACGCAGCTAATTTGTATTGTCCGCAGACATCGGTGGCTTGGTGATAATGACGATTCTTGTGCACAGCCGTAGTGCAGTTAGTGGATAGTGAAGTTGTGTGTGTGTTCAGCGCGCTTTCGGTGCATCGGTGGCTAGTAGTGACAGTGAGTGGTCTGAAGTGCGGTGCGCTGCTGGTAAGGAGACATGGCTGTACATGGTTAAGTTGGGTTTGGCTGTGGTGTGACTTGGCGGCTGTATGTGTTGATTAAGTTTTGTTAATTACTTGTTAATTAGTTTTGCTGTTATACTTCTTGTATCGGAACGTACAGCGTATGGCCAAGGCTCCGGAGGAAATAAATTCAAATTTAAATTTTGCAGTTGTTCCGTTCTTGCATTTTCATAGAGCTCTGTCGATTGATGTTGCTTTGGCAGTTTCCTAATAGCCGTTTCTTTCACGCACAGGCTGGCAGAAACAATGGCACAACAATGCAAAAAAACATTGTTGCATACTATGTCAACACTCAGAGCTGATGGCGAGAATGCCCACTGTTTGCAAAACTTTTTATTTCAAGAGAACAACGTACTTTTAAACTAGTAGCCAAACGATGCCAAATGTGGAAAAATGTATCATGCAGTAGGAAGATAAATACTGCATTGTGGGAAAACCGTCGACGAAAGTTGTTTTCTCACTTGTTTGTAGAATGCCCCTTCGATAAACAAGAGAAATAAGAAATTACTCCATCATGCAGAGAGAGTACAGAGATAATACTGTTAAACTATATTACTCTTGGAACGTCTTTTAAATGGATATTTTTTACGCACTGTTGCTTTTTCCGTAGTTCTCCTTCGGCAAACAAGGAAAACAGGAACAACAAGTTTGTTTTAATTTTTGCAACAGTAGGACTGTTTCAACGGAGTGGTAAATACTGTTGCGCGCGCAATCACATTGCCAAGGAATACACTATTCGATTGGTTTGCATCTTGGCCGAAAAGTCCATCAAGTCGGATAACGACCAAAATCCTTGTGCATTCCGCTACATGCAATTTCTTATACAATTCCTGTCTTGATGACAGTCCAGTGTTTTCAGGAAGTAAAATGTTGGGTAGCTCTTAGGTATTTTTTTTAAAGTTCATGTAGTTATTTTGGAATAAAATCTATACACAAATTGCTTTAAATAATAATAATAATAAACAAAAATTTACGCCAGGATTGGAAGGATGCAGAAGGCGGGTGAGCCGCTTACTCTGGTCCTTGAGTGTAGGTTATGTGTGATGCATTCCTTTATGCAGTAACAGGCCGTTAAAGAAATTTACAGTGATCAGCCTGTTGAAGGAGCCTCCTAAAACCTGACACGGTTGCTGCATTTACGATCTCCTTGTCGAGGGCATTCCAAATCGGGACGACCCGGACCAAAAAGTTCGACGGCAGTCCAGATGAGAATTGGGATAAAATAATTTCCAACTGTGTCTCCTAGTGCGATTTAAAGCTAGCGCCAAATCGAATAAGGTGAGGTCGACCTTAATATGTCAATGCAGAATCTTAAAAACCATGATATTATCACATTTTAGCCTACGGAGTTTGAGGAGTTCCAGGCCAACCATGGACAAATGTTCCCCGTAGTTCAAATCCCGAAAACATTTCGTAATTTACCTTTGGAGACCTTTCGTAAATCTACGCTGGACATGCTCCAGAGCATCAATGTCTCGAGCAAGATATGGGGACCAAACAGGAGTGGCATACTCAAGAAGAGGCCGCACAAAAACCTCAAATGCCCAAAATCTTAGTTTGGACATTACCGGATATAAAACACCAGTTGACGATAGCAGAACGGGAGTATGCAGAGGCACAGATCTTAGTACAATGCAGGGATGATTTCAGGTCTTGGGTAAACCAGATTCCCAGGTCCCGCACCTCAGATTTCGAGGGAAATGCCTGATTTTCGAGTATATACTGATTACACAGGTTCTGTTTGGCCACATGGAAAGAATAGCACTTCAGGACTGAAAGTGGGAGTTGCCATTTATTTGACCAGTCTTCAACATGTAGAATCTCGGTCTCAAAGACCACAGAGCAGGTAGGGTAGTAATTTTCCGCGCCTATTTTCAAATCATTTGCAAACTTATACCCATAACAAAGATTCCCCCAGTAATTTTCAGATCATTCAGATAAATTAGAAAAAGCAAGAAACCCAAGACAGACCCCTGGGGAACCCTTACAGGGGGCAGCTACCCAAGATGAGTTGAGTTCGGTGAGTGAGGAATGCTGCAAGCCAATTATGAATATCACCATTTATCCCGCAGCCCTTGATCTTAAGCAGAAGTCTACGGTGTACCACGGACTTGAATGCCTTCCTAAAGTCGAAGTACACAATATCCGTTGGGATTCCCTCATTGAGTGCCCAGGTCCATCTGTCAAGGACCACCAATAGTTGATGCATTGCAGATCTACCTGGGAGGAAACCGAACTGATCCTGGGTAATGAGCGAATGGGAGTCAAAAAAAGTGATTATACTGTCTCTGATAATAGACTCCATGATCTTACACACCACGCACGTCAAGGCAATAGGACGATAGTTTGATGGATCAGAGAAGGAGCCCCTTTTAAACACTGGTATAACATTTTCTGAGCTCCAGTCTACTGGAAGTTTACACAGGGAATATGAGAGGGAATAAAAGCATAGAAAGGGGATAACTAAGAACCCCGCTAGTTCACTGAGCAAGAAAGCCGAAAAACCATCCGGGCTGCAAGATTTACTGGGTTTCAGTTTTTTAACAGCGAGATATGCCGAAAATGGTGTAAACGTGACCTGAGGACATGAACTTTCAGTGTCCAAAAGTTGATGGCAGGGCAATTCCTGGTTACCATTGTCAACGATCGCATTATAAGCAAAAACGTCACACAAGAGTTCAGCTTTTACCCGGTTGTCCGTTATCAGGGATGTTCCAGATTTAAGTGGGGGTATCGTACGTGACTGGGAACTGAGTTTCCTAAAGAGATTAAAAAGTGCTGCATGGTTACCCCTCACGTAAGGCGGAGATCTCCCTGGCTTTATGCCAAGTCTCAGTTGTGATAGAATATTCCTTCCGGGCTGCGTTATAAGCAAATAGAGTTTCAGAGCATGGATTTGCCTTCCAACAGTGCCATCGCTTGAGTTTGAGTCGATTAAAATTCACAATAATACTTGGGGTAGAACGTCCCTTCTTAGCACAGGGAGCCGGCACGGACCATGGGCACGGACAACATCATACCAACAACAGACATAGATAAAGAGCGAAAACACCGTTATGCCAACTAATAAAGGTAATCGTCCATTTTCACTTCACATCAACTTTTAACTCTTTCTGCCAGACCGATTTGCCTTGGGTTCGATTCGTTTTACGCAGAAAGCTTAATTTATACTACACATACCAAGATTGCTACCCACCTTTACTAGGGGCTACAGGGAAGGGGCCAATATAATCCCAAAGACCCCTAAAAACTGTAACGTCGATTTAACATTATTTAATTTAATTTTTGTGTGTCCAAGTGTTAATTTTCGTTATTATGAACTATACGGCGTTAGTTTCGGTTTGGCTATGGCACTCTTCAACTTCCGGTTTTGGCGTGCGGTGGCGCTGGGAATCGTCGTTGACGTTTGATGGCGAAATTTACAAAATGTGCGTAACGAGTGGAAATCGTGTTACTTCTGGCTTGCATTTTCGTTGGTGATGAAGCAAGTTTCGATAGTCCGTCGTAGTAAATTCGGGAAGTGGCCTCTCCCAATTTCTTCATAGTCCGTCCTGTTGGTCTACAACTGTTTACATGAGCCATGTTGGGGAACATGCATGAAGAAGGACGTGATGCCGAACGACGCCATGATGAGTGAGGTTGCTTGCGTTTCGATGGAAGCACATCAATGTCAGAGGGTAATGGCAGCCGTTTATCCTGAACGTCTAGAAGCAGTTTTAGTCTTCTACTAATGAAGCAGCGAGGAATTTCATCGTGACAAAGTTATCCGAAACAAAAAAAAAATGCAACTGATACTCATTTACAACAGCGTTGAAGTTTATGCCGTCATCGTTCCATCTCGTTCGTCCACCTGTTGATTATGAGGCCCGTTTTGAGTTACTGAACTTTGTCCGACACCGTGGTTTTGACCTTCAATCCTTCGCTTGGTCCGTGAGTACACTAAAACTATAAGAAAAGCTGCATCTAACTGTTCGAAATTTGAATTTATTATGCGCCAATATGCCAGCCAGAAAAACCGAATTAGTGTCATATGATTTGTATTTACATGTATTTATTTGTTTGCTATTGCTATAGTATGGAATAAGGAAGAATAATTGAAATATTGGGTACTTTTTCTCCGAATAGCATAATTAATCCAGGGTAAAAGGAAGCCGAGCTTCTTATGGATTTTTATGAAATATTTGTCTCTGCCCAAAGGCTTGTCGCATAGCAAAAATTAAGCCGGGAGGAAATTTAAGAAAAGCAGAGGTTGGGTTATATTTTACGAAATATTAAAGTACACTTAAGAAGGTAATTCTAGATAAACCTCAGGTTTTATCAACCTTTTTGTGGAGAAAGAAGATTAGCCTATTTATTAAATTATTTATATAGCCTATTTATAGCCTATGGCGAATTACTATTTAGTAGGCCTATTGATGAATTTAATTTGCCGACTGGATTTAATTTATTGAATTCGATCAAAGTTATTAACAGCTTTTGGTGTAGCCTACTAGGGGCAAATATAACGAGTACTAACATGCTAGGAATTTATGAAATAAATGTCTATTTATTGTTACTGTTATTTGCTTGTGTAAATGAATTCTTGGTCTCGACAAATTAAGATTGAACCCGGGGGAATTTGTGCGATAACATTTGAATTAAACTTGGACGAAGTGAAATTTAGGTGTTACACTGGGGGCCTGTAGTCCGGTCATTTTGAATTTGAATCAGAATTTCAAAAATAGTAGCCTTGTTCAAATTTTTTTGCAAATTTTGGAGTTTATTTGAAATTAAATGTTTTGAATTGGGAATTGGATTTAAAGCTTTCAAGTCAAACATTTTTGGATTAAATATAGGCCTATTTTGGGGCCTGGTATTTTTCAAAAACTTCCAGAATTTTTCTTGAGACCAGGAATTTGTTTTTTGTGAAAGTGTTTGAATATGCAGTGTGCATTAAGATTGCACAACATATGGTTTTTGCTCTTGCTAGTGAAAATGTCGACAGATGGTCGTACCCCTTCAGGTTCTCCTTTAGGTAACCCTTTGTTGCAAAATTTAAATTTGCCAGTTAATACCCCAATATTGGTACATCAGCAAAGTAGGCAAAGTAATGTGCCTGTTCCACCACTTGGTATTAGTCAAGGTAATAATACTGGGAATGTGCCTCAGTCCTCACAAAGTACGGCTCATGCCGCGAACGTCCAAAACCAAACAATTCAAGTAGATTTGGCCGAGTATATGAGACTTCTTACTATTGAAGCCAATATGCAAGCCACAATGGGTAGTCAGTCATTAAATGTCCCATTTGTGGGTGCTACTATGCAGCACAATTTACTACGTTACAAACTAATACCAGTTCAAGTAGTCAACCACCTCTTAACCCCTGTTTAGGTTCAGGTAGTCAGCAGCCTAACTTAAGTTTAGGGAATCAACAAACTAGTTTATTCGGTCAACAATCTAGTTTAGGTAATACAGCTAGTGCACAACCTAATATAAATTATCCAGGTGTAGGTGGACTTACTCAAAATCAACCCATTATGAGATATAGTAATGTTCAGGCACTTCCATCAATATGGACTCCTAAGTTTGAAGTGAAGCCATTTGATGGAGATCCTGTGGGACCTGGTCCTAGGGAATTTTTGCTTAAGGCGGAACAACTTCAAGTAGGAAGGAGTATCCCCGAGCACATATTCCTGACGAACTGGCTTCCTACACTTTTGACGGGTATGGCATTACAGTGGTTTATGGCTTGCCCACCTCCACTGTCATGGCAACATTTCAAAATGAGTCTTAGGGCTCGATTTCAGGTGCGTAACCATGACGAAGTAGTTTTAGATAGGCTAACATCTAGGAGACACATCGAGGGTGAAATGGTTGCAGACTATATCCATGATATGGCGCTGCAAATTCAGCAACTTTCGTATGCTATGCCAGAGTATGAACAAGTGCATCTGGTTAAAAATAACATGGGCGCCGCATGAAAACTTATTTTAGGGACTAAATCTTACACCTCACTGTTAGAATTAGCTGCTGATGCGCGTAAAATTGAGGGTTTGTTAGGTCAAACTGCAATTCAGGTATATTTGGGGACGGCGGTACCTCAACAAGTAACACAACCTAAAGTAGTTTCAGAACCTCAATCTAGTAATACAGGGATCGTAGCTAGTGGCACTAGGCCTAAGGATAACAGAAATGCAACCAAAACATGTTATAATTGTGGGGAATTAGGTCACCTTTCATTTCAGTGCAAGGCCCCTAAACAAGTTAAAGGGGGGAGGAAGGTCAATTCAGTCAGTAGCAATGATTTGCCACCGACGGAAAACCAGGATTGAGCTCTGGGAAAGGGGGTGGCGGGGCTCATAAAGTAAAACCCCCAATTAACCAAAGTAACTTTAAAATCCCACGTCCAGCCAATATGGCTTCAGTTCTCGTAAGGGTTGGTGGTAAAACCGTAATAGGAATCTGGGATGAAGCGGCACCTTATACTATAGTAGGCCCCGATTTCTTAGAAACTTTTCAGCTAAATGGGATTAACTTAAATGAGCTGGAGGACTCTCTCGTGTCTGCCAATTCTGCACCTTTGCCTACTCATGGTTGGGCTATGGCAAAAATTGAATTGCCAGGCAAAACTGTAGTCCACCCCGTAGTTGTAGCAAAACAGTTAGGTCACCAATGCTTGTTAGGTGGTGACATTAAAGGTCTGTATGGTGCGATAGTTGATGAAACGGACGAGATGTGGCATTGGAAGGATATCCCTAACGTGCACTATCCTTTCTATAAAACGGAACAAAAACAGACTTCAGTTAATTTCATTAAATGTTTGGATCCAGCCATTAAGGAAAAGCTCTCAGCTGCTCTTTTGACTGAAGCCCAACAAAAAAAGTTTGGGGATATGTTGGAGGAATTTCCAGCAGCCTTTAATCCCGAACCTGGGTTAACTCACGTTTTAGAACATCATTTAGGCACAGGTGATCATCAGCCCGTTTCATCTAGCCCATACTACCTTCGTCCTGAAAAGCGTGAAGCACTCGACGAAATCTTGAATGACATGATTCGTCGTGGCCAAATTGTTGCGCATTCCGGTCCTTGGGCAGCCCCTGTCATCGTCCACAAAAAGAAAGACTGTGGGTGGAGGATGATAGTGGATTACCGAAAAATTAATTAGATTACCAGAAAAGATAAATATCCTTTAAACAGGATAGATGAACTCCTGGATACCTTGGGACAGCCGAAGTTTATCACGGTTCTTGATTTGCAGAGCGGATATTGGCAAGTCCCCTTGAGCAAGTCTTCCCAAGACAAGGCTGCTTTTATGACACCAGCAGGTTTGTTTAAACCGACGGTTATGATGTCTGGTATGTGTAACAGTGGGGCGACGTTCTCTAGACTTATCAATCATCTATTCATTGACATGAGAAAGGATGGGGTAGTCGCATATCTCGATGATATCATAATAGCCTCGGCTGATTTTGATACTCATCTGAGCAATGTAAGAGAAGTCCTGTCACGGTTGCAGAAAGCAAACCTCACCATAAACGTCAAAAAGGTACAGATCTGTTTACCAGAAACTAAGGTGTTGGGCCACATAGTTTCAGAAACTGGGATTCGCCCTGATCCTAGTAAGGTGGATGCAGTCTTGAACCACCCGAGACCTAAAACGGTGAAGCACGTTCGCCAATTCTTAGGATGTACATCGTGGTACAGGAGGTTCATAAAGGGGTACTCTCATATTGCGGAACCGCTTAATCGTCTTCTGGATAAAGGAGGTCCGTTGGTTTGGAATGAAGCTTGTGAGAAGGCTTTTAAGGAACTTAAGACCCTCATTACAAGCGCACCGGTTATGACAGCAC
This sequence comes from Lithobius niger, assembly GCA_023313725.1. Classification (NCBI taxonomy): domain Eukaryota; kingdom Metazoa; phylum Arthropoda; class Chilopoda; order Lithobiomorpha; family Lithobiidae; genus Lithobius; species Lithobius niger. Next base: position 68,655 of record JAHWFP010241639.1, read on the forward strand.
CGAATTTCAGCCAGCCCTTTGTCATCCAGACGTACGTGAGTGCCGTAGGCATAGGAGCGGTCCTATTGCAGGAGAAGGATGGTAAACTGGCTACCATCATGTATGCAAGCAGGGCTCTCTCAAAACAGGAGCGTAAATATTCGGCCGTAGAACGAGAATGCCTGGCTATCGTTTGGGCGATTGAAAAGATGAGGCCATATGTTGAGTGTTCAACATTTTAAAGTGTTAACGGACCAGAAGTCACTTCAATGGCTCAAAACGGCCAGAGATCCTTCGGGGCGTCTGACCAGGTGGGCCATGCGTTTGCAGCAATTTGATTTTTCCGTGGCCTATAACCCTGGTAAGATCAATCTTGTTGCGGATGCCTTGTCCAGAATTCCTGAAATGTCAGAAACTTCAGTCAACGCTGTACTGCGCAAAATAGAAGCACCATCTTTGCAGCAGGTGAAGGAGGCCCAGTTGCGTGATCAGACTCTCAGTCTTCTCATCAAATGTTTGAGGGCAGGAGATGAACCCCCCTCGAATAAACTGGGTAAGAAGGTGGCGTCTCTTATGCGTTACAGTGTGCTGAAGGATGATGTAGTCTGCAGGAAATTTCAAACCCCTGTAGGTGTAGAGTCATACTGCATCATTGCTCCTAAAGAGTGGCGTAGCAAAATTATGGCAGCCTACCATGATTCTCTCGCGGGAGGTCACCTGGGATCGGCAAAGACCTTGGCAAAGATCAGACAGACTTACACTTGGGTCGGCATGAGTAGGGATGTCGCAAGGTACGCACGTGCGTGCCATCAATGTCAATTGCACAAATCCGAAACTGCCCCCCCTCGTGGGTTTATGATGTCGCCGAGACATTTGCCTCAACCGGGAGACACCCTTGCGATCGATCTGGCAGGTCCTTATCCCAAAAGCAAGTCAGGGAAGCAATACATGCTCATAGTAGTCGATTATTTGACGAAATGGCCTGAATTGTTCGCCATCAAGAATGCTACAGCTCAAACAGTTGCTCTTTGCTTAGTGAAGGAGGTTTTTCCTAGGTTTGGAATTCCGAGAACCATAGTGTCAGACCATGGCCGACAATTTGTTTCAAAGATTTTCAAAACTATGTGCAGTATGTTTGGGATTAAGCGTAAGAATACCTCGTTTTACCACCCTCAACCAAATCTTGCGGAGAGGACGATAAAAACGGTTAGAGGTATGATTACCACCAACATAGTTGATTCTCACAAAGAATGGGACTCGAACCTCCCTGCTATTGGTATGGCGTTGCGCTCAGCAACTTCCGAAAGTACTGGGTTCACACCAGCTTTTCTTACTCTAGGAAGAGAGCTGCGTCTTCCCTGTGACCCAACTGCTATGGAAGCAGAGCTAGCTAAGATGCCTAAAGCTAGTGATTGGGCTGTCACGCTGACTCAAAATTTGAGAGCAGCCATTGATAAAGCTCAAGAGAATACTGCTGCTCAAGCCACACGACAAAAGCCATATTATGATGCAAAGCACAGAGACTTGTCTTTTGTAAAAGGTGACCTGGTCCTTAAGAAGGCCCATTTTCTTTCAGATAAAGAAAAGGGATTCGCTAAGAAAATGGCACCGCGCTGGCAGGGCCCGTATGTTGTGCATGAGGTTTGTTCTCCAGTTACCATGAAGCTGAATGATACTGTAACAGGTAAAGTAATGCAGGGGACATTTCATGTGCAAGAGTTGAAGCCGTATGTGGCGTCGTCAGTGCAGTCCGAGGATGATATGGAGCAAGAGTCTGGGAACGAGTCATCTGAGAAATCGGAAGTGGATACCACCACTCGCAGAGTGTTGCGACCTCGCGGAGCGACTCAACTTAAACTTCATTCGGCCCTTTTAACTCTCAAAAATAGAAAGTCGTGAGTGGGGTCACTCACTGGTGGGTGGGGGAGATGTGTAACGTCGATTTAACATTATTTAATTTAATTTTTGTGTGTTCAAGTGTTAATTTTCGTTTTTATGAACTATACGGCGTTAGTTTCGGTTTGGCTACGGCGTTAGTTTCGGTTTGGCTACGCGTTAGTTTCGGTTTGGCTATGGCGCTCTTCAACTTCCGGTTTTGGCGTGCGGTGGCGCTGGGAATCGTCGTTAACGTCTAATGGCGAAATTTACAAAATGTGCGTAACGAGTGGAAATTGTGTTACTTCTGGCTTGCATTTTCATTGGTGATGAAGCAAGTTTCGATAGTCCGTCGTAGTAAATTCGGGAAGTGGCCTCTCCCAATTTCTTCATAGTCCGTCCTGTTGGTCTACAACTGTTTACATGAGCCATGTTGGGGAACATGCATGAAGAAGGACGTGATGCCGAACGACGCCATGATGAGTGAGGTTGCTTGCGTTTCGATGGAAGCACATCAATGTCAGAGGGTAATGGCAGCCGTTTATCCTGAACGTCTAGAAGCAGTTTTAGTCTTCTACTAACGAAGCAGCGAGGAATTTCATCGTGACAAAGTTATCCGAAACAAAAAAAAATGGAACTGATACTCATTTACAACAGCGTTGAAGTTTATGCCGTCATCGTTCCATCTCGTTCGTCCACCTGTTGATTATGAGGCCCTTTTTGAGTTACTGAACTTTGTCCGACACCGTGGTTTCGACCTTCAATCCTTCGCTTGGTCCGTGAGTACATTGACTCTTCGTTTGGTCCGTGAGTACACTAAAACTATAAGAAATGCTGCATCTAACTGTTCGAAATTTGAATTTATTATGCGCCAATACGCCAGCCAGAAAAACCGAATTAGTGTCATATGATTTGTATTTACTTGTATTTATTTGTTTGCTATTCCTATAGTATGGAACAAGGAAGAATAATTGAAATATTGGGTACTTTTTCTCCGAATAGCATAATTAATCCAGGGTAAAAGGAAGCCGAGCTTCTTATGGATTTATATGAAATATTTGTCTCTGCCCAAAGGCTTGTCGCATAGCAAAAATTAAGCCGGAAGGAAATTTAAGAAAAGCAGAGGTTGGGTTATATTTTGCGAAATATTAAATTACACTTAAGAAGGTAATTCTAGATAAACCTCAGGTTTTATCAACCTTTTTGTGGAGAAAGAAGATTAGCCTATTTATTAAATTATTTATATAGCCTATTTATAGCCTATGGCGGATTACTATTTAGTAGGCCTATTGATGAATTTAATTTGGCGACTGAATTAATTTATTGAATTCGATCAAAGCTATTAACAGCTTTTGGTGTAGCCTACTAAGGACAAATATAACGAGTACTATCATGCTAGGAATTTATGAAATAAATGTCTATTTATTTTTACTGTTATTTGCTTGTGTTAATGAATTCTTGGTCTCGACAAATTAAGATTGAACCCGGGGGAATTTGTGCAATAACATTTGAATTACACTTGGACGAAGTGAAATTTAGGTGTTACACCCAAGAGAAACCAGACCGCAAAATTTAGCCAATTTCGATTTACAACCGCCCACTTTTTGATGAGTTTCTGCTCTAATATGGACATACGATACGTCTTTACAATCACTGAAATCTCCCCTTTCCTACCGCTAAGTTTGCTTTATTCGGCTGAAACTTACTACTTTTCAGGCTGCTTACGAAACAATAAAAGTCGACAATGAAATAGCATTCTCAGCGTGAATGAAATCGGTCGCTATTGCTCTCGTATCGTTCACGTCTAAAACCGCAGTCAAACCTTCCTGTGCACTCATTGGCCAATGTACTACAGCAGCTATAGTAAATAAATGTCATGAACAGCGAGTGTTTCGGCCTTTTTGGCTGTTTCGTGCAACAAAAAATCGAAAATTTAAATTTGAAGTAACACTTGGCTACGAAACTTGTGGTTACGGGCCAGTGTGCTTTTCAAATGTTTCAAAAATAAAGATCTGACTGCGGTTTTAGACTCGAATGATACGAGAACAATGGAGGCCGATTTCATTCACGCTAAGAGTGCTATTTCGTTGTCGACTTTTATTGTTTAGTAAGCAGCCTGAAAAGTAGTAAGTTTTGGAATAAAGCAAACTTAGCGGTAGGCAAGGGGACACTTCAGTGATTGTAAAGACGTATCGTATGTCCATATTAGAGCAGCAAAAATGCTGGTTTCTCTTCGGTTTGACGTGTTGGAGGGTCTTTGGGGTTATTTACATTGGCCCCTCCCCTGTAGCCCCCAGTAAAGGTGGGGCGGCAATCTTGGTATGTGTAGTATAAATGAAGCTTTCTGCGTAAAACAAATCCAGCCCAAGGCAAATCGGTCTAGCAGAAAGAGTTAAAAGTTGATGTGAAGTGAAAATGGACGATTACCTTTATTAGTTGGCATAACGGTCTTTTCGCCCTTTATCTATGTCTGTTGTTGGTATGATGTTGTCCGTGTCCATGGTCGATGCCGGCTTCCTGTGCTTCTTAGTACACAATCGAGGATGGTCATGATTAAACCCGATGCGGCGTGTCAGGACCCTGCGGAAACAGCGCCAGGCATCCTCAGTGTTGGGGTGAACCCCAAATATGAGCTGGTCCCAATCTATAAGAGTTTCGTAGGCTTTCATAATTACTTGTCCGTTTATCTGTATCAGTGGTAACTGGATAATGGTCGCTATCTATATTACAAGAGAGGTTCAGTGAGAAAGACACCTCACAGTGGTCACTGTAACCAATATGACATCCTACGGAAAGGTCTTAAACCAGTCGGGCCTCATGTGTAAGGACAAGGTCCAAAATGTTGTCCCCCCTAGTGGGTTTATCTACCAACTGGCATAGGTCAAGTGGGGCAATAAGGTCGAGGAAATACTCATGGTGACTCGCTGGAATGATTCCGATCTAGGGCGACAGTGGACAGATTGAAATCGCCCAGAACAATGTTTGAATGAACAGGGCTCATGGCAACAACAATGAATTCACACATATTAAGAACTGTGCCCTTGCAACAGCTATTTGGTAGATACCCCAAGATAAAATTGATATGACACTGGGGTAAAACAAACGAAAAACACTCCGCCTTTGTGGATACCTCGACCAGGGCAAGTAAGATTTCCAACCGATGGACGACAAAAATACCCCCACCCTTGTCACCTCTATCGCGTCTAACTACAGAATAAAAACGTGTGTCTATGAGCATACAATCGGTAAAGTCAGTAGTGAGCCAGGATTCAACAACAAAAATAATATCAAAGGTATTGCTGTTCACAAGATCCTTAAAAGAGCCAATGTTCCTAATGACACTTCTTGCACTAAAAAGTATGCAAACCAAGTTCTTCAAAGGTAATGGGGGTGAAGGTCGGTTGGGGTAATGTCCGTTATACCATGCTGTTTTCCAAGGGAGTATAAATTATATAAAGGAAATAGGAAAACAAGCCAAACGGCGAACATCATGTACTAGAACTAACCTGCTATAGTAAGCCATCTTTATACACTTACAATCCTTACAGTGGCGTGGTTCGGATTCGAACTGGCAAACCGATCCATCCCAGATGATTAACGTAACGCTCCTACACTGACATTAATGGCACTGGAGAGTGGACATACGGATAAAGTCATTATGTCAGTTAGCTGTTGACGGTATGGGTTGCCAATTCGAATGCGAGTCACGCCATTCCGACGAAAAGTAATTGCATAAAGATGGCTTCCTGCATTACGTTATTTCTAGTGTTTGATTTTCTTCTGTGATTGGCTTCTTTTCTTCTTTCTCTTTTCAGTTTTCAGGACACAATTATTCTGCTGGTCCAGCAATAGTTGAAAAAGGCTCATACAAATCTTGACTCGAAATTACCGGGTTTTACAATAAAATCCAGTGCCCCATTAGGGCGACAAGAAAAGTTTTTTTTTGTTTTCAATGCAACAAAATAAGATTTTTTTTAAGGCAATAAACATAAAAAGCAATAAACGTAAGTCTTAAAACAGTCGAACATTCAGATCATAACAAAAAATAATGTACCGTTGTAGTTTACCGACTCATCCACTGATAAATGGCCAGTGAATGAGTGGCTATAACTAGCCACCCAAAACTAAAACTGGTATAAAAACCTGCCAAGTTTCCAAAAACGATTGGCCTTTGAAGGTAGTGATATTCAACCAGGGAAGGGCCGCCAAGGTCATTCCTATTAGCCAAGTTAATCGCACCGACTAATTGCTCGCTGAAGCAATCTTCAAGTTTTTATTTAACGTCCAAAGTATTATTAGGTGCGAATAACTTGGCTAATAGAATTGATCTTGGCGGCCTTTCCCTGGTTGAATGATATCACTACCTTCAAAGACCGATCGTTTTTGGAAACTTGGTGGGTTTTTACACTAGTTTCAGTTTTGGGTGGATATCACAAGTTTCCTAGGACTGTGAACGTACATAACGTTACACCGTCTTATCTTCATCTGTACCTTTTTTCTAGAGGAATTTTATTTCCATAAATTTTCATTTATAATTTTCAAATTTACCATTGTCAATTAGCCGTTAGATTAGCCAAATTGACACGGCTTAGTTTATTGTATGACCATTCTTCACATGCTTAAGTTGTTTCAATCCCATTTTTGCAGACACTGGCTAACAATCGCTGATTTCGTTAGCGTCGCTCACTCAATCAGCGCATCCCCTTCAGTTGTTTTGTTTATCTCTGCATCTTCCCCTTAATTTTTCAAGATTTCGTTCACATTTAGTCACGCACAAACCCCCGAAGGTCGCTGTTACTAGAACAACAGAATGCGAAGCATTTTATTTTTGGGTTATTAATAAAAACCCGTTAGCTCGTGGATGCTCGTATTATTGCGTAACCATCGTCTAACGTGCATCCCTTTATTCTTACGCAATCCACGGCAATGTTAATGTTTCCTTATTTTGTCCTTCGTTACAGTTCAGTTTTTAGTTCGTCTAGGCTTTTAAAATAAATCTAAGGACCAGTGTTGATTGTTCAATCCATTGTTGCTTGAAATTTTTGGTTGCAACTTGGAAAAGAAACGAAATTTAAATTCGCTGGTGGCGAATTTCAAAACCCTCCCACGCATGTGTCCTGACCTCTACAACCCTCAAACCAACAAAAGGACCATGCCCAGATCACCATGCATCCGTGTGCAAAAGTTCAGCTACGCAGGCCTTCTGAGTTATGCGCTAGCCATGAGCAATATCAGTCTATGGAATTTAACATGGTTACTAGTTACTAGCTAGCCAGTAACACATAAAAACAACGTTATTGACGCATCTTTCTCTATATGAATGGTGGACACTCAACCTTTAACTTTCATTTTTTCTTCATCCCTGTTCTTTCCCCTTACATTTACCACAATTTGAAAGATTTCTGTCGCATTGGGATTTATCTTCAACATGCCAAAATATGCTTTTAGTTGCTTACAGTTAACAGACACACGTCTGCTAGTGAGGCCGCCTTTTTATCATTAGCAATCAATTTTTTAACGATCGGATGTCTACATTGGGATGATCTACTGTTACTTGGCAGCAACACACTAGCGTGGGTCTAGATTAAAGATGGTATGGTGGTGATTTGAAGAAAGAATGGTTAGAATTCGAATCCGAGTTATGCCACTCGAATCAAATAAATGAATGAGGTGGTTTTTTTAGTGTTTGATTTTCTGTTGGTGACTCACCTGTATACCTGTAGATCACGTATGCTTTGTCGGATTAAGCCAGAAATAAACTATCGACACTTGGCATATTTACCCGCCCCTTCCCAGACAAACTAGATGTCAAACTAGATGCGCTGCATCCTCTGCTGCTCCGGGTTCCACTTGAAAGCAACTTTAGAACTGTTCTATTCTCAATTACGGTGACGGAGCGGTGCCAGAGCTTAATCTGATAAAAGTTGATTTGGTCAACAACTTGAAAGGAGATCCTGGTAAAGACCCTGCCAGATCCACAGGCAGGTCCGGGTAGTGGGATGCATAACCAGCTGTGTCAGGTGCTATGGGTTTTATTCTAGGTATTCTTTTGACTTTACAGCGATAGAGGTTCCCCAGTTTTGCCCTACCCTTTAATATAATAATAAGTATAATAATAATTTGTCACGATAGCAACAGGTCTGGCAAAGATCCTAAGATCGCTAACAGCCAGCTTAAATTAAAAACCAGAAGACAATCACAAATAATGATACAGATTGACCAAGGGAAGGTGAGGGGATTAGGTATTGGGACACGAATGCCTTACCACCAAGGTTAGACCTGACAGGGACTCTATGGCCCCCGATGGCACCGCCAAGCGTGTTGGACACGGGAGGTGTAGGATCGGCCCAAGTAAAAAATAAAATCCAGATGAACAAATGAAACCATTAAAAAGCAACATTATATAATACAAAGTGTGGTTATGATAAGTACTAAAAACAAAAGCATCCCCAAAATGAGAATTGTCACCAGCTAAAAATGAATAAATAAATAAATAATAATAATAATATAATATAATAATAGATTTAGCCCAAAGGACAAGGAGACAGGCAGGATACAAGACTGCTAACGCCGTTCCCAGTAGGGGTGTGGTTAATAGGTTCATTTGAGAAATTTGGTAAGGGGTTGGTTGGTGGCTAATCGTCGAAAGGCTGAGACAGAGGGGGCGGACACCGTCTCCTCACTAACCGCGTTCTATGGCTCGATCACTCGAAGAGCGAAGAAGTTTTTTCTGATGTCGGAATGTGGGGTTGCACCAGACAGCTTGAAGGAGTGGCCCATAGTACGAGTTGATGCCGAACAATCAAAGAGAGGAACATCAATGGGCAACAAACCCCTGACGATTTTTAAGGTTAAAGTTAGGTCGGTCCAGAAATGGCGTAGCTCCAAGGGCTGGAGGCCAAGCCGTGTCGACATGAAGAACGTCGCGGAGGCTGGGTATACCACGTGTAAATTGTCGTTGCACAGCCTCGATACAATCGATGTCTTTAAATAGGAACGGCGACCAAACTGGGCTTGCATACTCAAGTAACGGACGAACATAGACTTTGAAAGCCCAAACCAAATTAGCGATTGAAGATTTAGTGAAGCAACGTTTCACGAGTGCCATGCGACGATATGTTAAAGGCGAAATGTTTGCGCAGTGTAATGATGATTTAAGATCCTTGGCCTTCCAACCTCCCAGATCTTTTACCATGGTTAAGGAGTCGAGTGAGTGGGAATCCAAATAGTAGTCAAACGATGGGTTGGAGTCGCCAACGTGCAGGACACCACATTTGCCCTGCGACAATGGAAGTTGCCAAGTCCTGGACCAGTTGAAAATGTTTTCGATGTCTGATTGTAATAGGAATCCTTCCTAGAAAGTGAAAATTTTAGAACTTGAAATGACGTCATCAGCAAATTTGTAGCACGGTCTGTCGTCACTGGAGGTTGAAGGCTGTAGGTCATTTATGTAAATGACAAGCAAGAGTGGCCCTAAAACGGAGTCCTGTGGAACCCCGCTTATAACCTGTGAAATCGATGACCTAGTTGGGCCAATGACCACCGATTGTGTCCTATTGGACATGAAATCTCCAATCCAAGCCAGCACATTTCCATCAGTATTGGTCAGTGGGATGCATAACCAGCTGTGTCAGGTGCTATGGGTTTTATTCTGGGTAATATTTTGACCTTACCACGATCAGAAGTTCCCCAGTTTTGCCCTACCCTTTAATATTGATCAGCTGCTCTGTCGACGGTCCTAATTTTGGCAAACTGATGCACTTGGCTTTGCTGCACTTAGTACGTCAACTGGACTTCGTAGCGATGCAAGGAAGGCGGACCGGACCGATGGTGTTTAGCTTCTGTTTGCCAAACCAAATCCCCTGAAAGCATGTGAAATTCCTTCAGCATTAGACAATGCTCGAGGAAATTTGCCATAGCGCTTCCATCGAAGTCTAGCATATGGATTTTAATTCGATCTGCTTGCATGTTAGGTTTCCTTCGTTTCTTCCCAGTTCCCGCTCATATATTAGAGGTGTACCACTGGGCTCGCTATATCTTGTGTAATTACAACATCCAACCAAGCAGCAATTATTATTTTACTGGTGGTCCAACAATAAACTAGCCGTTCGATTAAACAATTAGTCCAATATCTGCTGATTTACGGTTGCATTGTGACCTCATCACCTTGGTGGCAACAGTAGCCTAGATTACGTAGAATTATTAGGTATTTGGAAGGACAGGACTTTTAATATACGGCAAATACTTCATTAATACGTAAATTGCATTTATTGACATTTCTTACACTTAAATAATTTGTGGAACTGAATTTACACCAATCAAAATTTATGACTGTGGCTTGCACTGAGAGCGAGAATTTCCTACCTAACTGGTGTTGCGTAAGACTAAATCGAAAAAGCCACAAACGTATAAAAAGTAGACAACTTGAAACATGTAAATGTGGGAGAACGTAGTGATTCTAATAATGTTATTTCTAAATTTGAACAGTCAGATTATGATTATTGTATTGAAAAGCAACATCTGTGTTGTTGGACAGTGTTGTTGAATATATGAATATTAATAAACAAATAACGGAACATTAAATGTTAAGAGTAAGGGTCTAAAAGTCCAAACCTAAAAGGAACACGGACAAGCTTTGGCAGTCAGGGTCTTGGTCTAAAATTTAGTCAGTAAGAGTAAGCATTAGACCTTTACTACCCAATGGTCTGCTTAGTTCTATTCTTTTCGGACAGAACGTGTGTATGAACAGCAGGATTTCTTTGATCTTGCAATATCTTTAAAGAACTTTAGGAACAGAATTTTCTCGTAAAGGTTGACATTTGGCATTTTGATGATTCAGAGTTTTTGATTATCTTTATACGAATTTCGTATATTTAAGAAAGTTGATGACACCCAATAATGCTCTCTGCTGCGAAGCTGCCATGTTACTAAACCGAAAAAAAAAACATTTCAACCTAAAGAAAATCAGGAAAAACACACCCCCACTTACATTGGACTTGCTTAATGACTTAATAAGCCAATTTTGTAAATCCAACTTTGTAAATATTCTAACCTCTAACCTATTCGGAGGCAACGAGTGTATGTAATGATTTATCAGGGTTTTTGTGCTTGGAATATCTTTAAAGAACTTTGTTTAAAGCTATCTTTATACAAATTTCGTAGATTTACAGCAATTAATGCCAACCAATAATGCTTTCTACTGCTTATACATACTGCATTTTACCAAACCGAAAAATAAACTTTTCAACATAAAGCAAAGCAAGAAACGTACACCATACCACCACTGGATCATCTCATTGGTCTAAGGATGTCTTACAGTTTTTTCGTTAAAATGTATTTATTGCTTTCCTATTCTTAAGAACGAGAGCTGGTCGCTGTGTAGTAAGGGTCTGATGCTTACCAGCATCTAACTGACAAAATTTTACACCTATACCCTTACTGTAAAAGGTTGTCCGCGTTCCTTCTAGGTTTTGACTTTTAGACCCTTACATTTAACGTTCCGTTTTTTGTTTATTAATACGTGTTATTTTGAAAATTGCAGCTCAACTAAAAAACAGTGAAGGTGACGGCACTGTCTGCAAAAAGAAGAATGAGCAATATACCCAATCTAGAGATTTTTAATTTGTTTGTTTGAATGAAATCAGGCAATAGTATGCATAATTTTAAAATGGCTGCCTGATTGCAACATGGCATGGATTACAGATTAATAATGACGATGGCACATTCATTTTTTCAATTGTTAGCAACTTCAACGTCTTCATTCTAAATTTGAAGGAAATCGGACTATATAAGCATAATTTCAAAATGACCACCAGATATCAAGGTGGTGGCCAATACCAATTACTAGTGACGATCGCACATTCACTGATTCACTTGGTATCAATTATTTTGTCTTCGTACTACATTCGAAGGAAATCGGATGACAATAAGCATAATTTCAAAATGGCCACAAAATTTCAAGATTTCAAACTAATTCACTGTTTCACTTGGTATCAACTATTTCGTCTCAATTCTGAATTTGAAAAAAAATTCGATGATAATAAGCATAATTTCAAAATGGCTACTTAATTTCAAGATGGTGGCCATTAGAGAATAATGACGATGACACATTCACTATATCACTTGGTATAAAGTATTTCGTCTCCATTCTAAATTTGAAGGAAAATTGGACGATAATAAACATAATTTCAAAATGGCTGCCAAATTTCACGGGGGGTGGGGCATTAGAGATTCCTATTGACGATGACACATTCACTGCAGCACTTGATATGAACTACTCCGTCTCCATTCTAAATTTGAAAAAAATCCGATGATAATAAGCATAATATCAAAATGGCCACCCAATTTCAAGACGGTGGCCATTAGAGATTACTAATGGCGATGACACATTCACTGTATCACTTGGTATCAACTATTTCGTCTCCATTCTAAATTTGAAGGAAATCCGACGATAATAACCAAAATTTCAAAATGGACGCTCATTTTCAAGATGGTGGCCATTACAGATCATTAGTGATGATGGCATATTTGCTGTTTTCCTTGGTATCAACCATTTAGTTTCCGTTCTAATTTTGAAGGAAATAGGACGATAATAAGCATAACTAATAGCTGGCTCGTCTATGGGCAAAATCAAAAAAAAAATCGGAATTTTCCCAGTGGCAGATGTAAGTCTTCCCGAGATAGTAGGATTGCTATCTACATCTAACAGTGGGAGTAATTCACTAATTCACACTATGGTGTGGGTTCGTAATCTACACTGAATGTTAGGCGCCATTCCTGCTTAATCTAGTTGTTGAGGGTGGTTCTGTGACTTCAATGTATGGAGAATCACTGAAGTGAATCATGTAGGTAACCTGTCCAATATCAAAATGCACTAGGGTGATAACCTGTCCACGTGGGCATTTGGCCGCCAAATTGGAAAATGGCTGTAAAAAAACGGATTTTTCCAAATAACGCCTTATATACAAATATTTTAAAAAGACAATGTGTAGCAAAGTTGTAGAAAACGTAATTTTAAACAACTTCCTAAGAAGGACCTTTCCTAAAAAAATAAATAGTGTAGACGCTACAGCTGGTTTTTTTTTAAATAAAATATCGATTTTTGCTGTATTACATGCATTTTCACCACTTTTACGTTACTAGGCCAACTTCAAAAGACTATAGCTCGGCCCCTATTTAAAATACATTCATTTTTTCGACCTCATATTTCGGCCTTTCCATCAAGCCTAGTTGTAGCGAGCTAAGTTAATTAGATAGATAACAGAAGTACTTTGAAGTAAATAAACATTAATACTGGACAGATTAACTAACGCCCCACTTTGTTGATTGTATTTCTGAACGGTTACAGAAACAGCTTTCCTTACATAATTTATCGCCAAACTTTATTATCGTAGTATGTAGGATATATAATAATGTATAGTTATGTTAATTATAATAATATATATTTGAAAATAACGGAATATTGTTATGAATTATTACATATTAATAATTCACAATTTTTTTTATTTTCACATGTGAAACCGAAAAGATGGATTATCAATTGAATCCTATTAATCTAAAATGATCTTCCCAGCAAGGAGATTTGTTGATTTATGTGTTATATGTCAGCAAAATACCGGTGAAAGTGCGACGTCAACAAAAAAACCGCTGCCAGCACATCAGAGACGCTACAGAACTTCGCGAAGATCATGTTCTTGCTCTATTAAAAAACATTTCAGGTGATCTGTTCGCTTATCATATGAACAATAATTGTTATCAAGACACAAGCTAGTGTGTCGCCCGCCATAGATAAATGATAACATCCAGATAATATGTATACATGAGCATGGCGATTACTAGACACGTTGTGTCTTTACTGCAAAGGTAGTTTGGCTGTTTTCAGACATCTGAGGATAAATAACTATGCGACAGAAAAGGCTGAAACTTGTTTAATCGGGAGATTTTGGTCGCCTGACAACATAAAAGTCACTATTAAGCACACAGCTTAACGTTTTCTTGTTGAAAAAACGATGTGAATATCGTTGAAATTTGCCTAGCTGCCTAACTGCTAACTGCCTAACTGCTAACTACTACTAGTAACGCTTTTATTGTATCACGAAAATAAATTCTTCCATACGGTGAATAAAGCTAGTTCTTAGCTCATTTTACAGGTATTGCTCTGGAGATGTGCCCTTTTCATATGGACCTTTCTAATTGGTCAAGTGGTTCAGGGGTTAGGGAGCTCCAAAGGTCCAAATTGATTGTTTTACATTATTTTAAACATAGTTATTATGCAACGATGCCAAACTGAACATTAAATAAATTCATGCGTTTGCAAGGAGATACTGCAATACTTATAAAAATGTTAATCAAATGAAAAAAGGTGACTGCTGTCCTCAAAATCTAACGAAACCAAAAAAAAAAAGAAGAAAAAGAAATGGACCAGAAAACTGATTGCCGTTTCCATTTCCGTTTCCATTTCATAATTACTAAGAAAAAAAATGGATTTCATCAATTTGGTCCAAAAATAACTGATATCTACCCCCAAATAAGACTTGTTAAGAATTCCCGCCAAGCTTTTCGACCATGGGAAGTCCTGATATCAAACGCCATGCTCTTTCGCCAAGCTAATCCTACCGACTAATACTTCAAACGTTAAATGAAATAATTGAAAATTGCTCAGTAAGCAATGTTCATATATTTCATTTAACCTTCGAACTATTACTCGGTGGGATTAGCTTGACAAAAGAGCTTCGCGTTTGATATCACGACTTCCCACGGTCGAAAAGCTTGGCGGGAATCCTTAACAAGTTTTATTTGGGGGTAGATATCAGTTATTTTTGGTCCAAGTTGAAGAAATTCATTTTTTTTGGGCGTAGATAAATTATATACTCATAAAGCACAGCTAGACAAGATTTCCAGCACAAAACAAAGGAAGTTCGAACACTGTGTCAATCTAGACGATGCTGGAAGTAGTACTAGGTACACACGCTGTTCTACGTGGTCGGGTGTGTCTGCTCGGACTCTCCCGAGTCAAAAAGAGCCGAATAGATCAAAAATATGTGTTATATGCAGACAAGTGGAGTCCTCTGGCTAACATGAAAAGTACAGAATTTGTGAGGAAGGCAGAGCAGCAAAACTTTTAATGGCAGCTGAGAACTTTCAGTATGAAGTCTACAACAGAATTGCCGATCTGACAGATTTGGAAGAGGCTGCATATCTTTAGGTGGCATTTTGACTTTTTTTTAAAGACATTTCCTCCAGAAGCGTCGTTTCCAATGTTCAAGGTATGCGTTGACTGTATCTGGAAAGGTGGGATGTTAAAAAGTCCTGAAAAGAATGTAAAAATAAGTTTTGGTATTTCCGTTGCCTCCCAAGACGACTACAAGTCTTGATCATCACTGTATCTCTCATCCAGATCAAAATCAACTTCTAATAATGTTTTTCTCAATAACCATGCACATTCCTTTATGATGTCTGTTGATCGAAGTTTCTCAGTAACATCTTCAACTGATACAGAAGAATCAAACACCATTTCTGACTTATTGGCGTCAACTGGACTAGAAAATTTAATCGCTTCGCCAAAAGTCTTTCCTAGTTGGGATTTAACAGCTCCAATTTTAATTATTTCATCACCTAATCTGTCGTTAATTTTCTCTGTAACATCCGATAAAACAAAGGCGACGCCGCTCTTTAATTCAGGTTTCATTTCCTCAAAGACTTCAGCAAATATTTTGTTTCAATTCGGGTTACTTGTCGATCATATCGAAGAAGGTAACTACTAATACACCGTACATGACATTATAGGTCAGCTGCAAATACACTTTTCACATCTGTCAGATCAGCAATTCTTGTGTAGACTTCGTCCTGAGAGTTCTTGGCTGCCATTGAAAGTTTTGATTCTCTGCCTTCCTCACAAATTGTGTACTTTCCTCATTAGCCAGTGGACTCCATTTGTGCGCATATAACACACATTTTTTTTTACCTATTCGGCTTTTTCTGACTCGGGCGAATCCGAGCAGACGCCTGACCACGTAGAGCAGGGTGTGTACCTAGTACTACTTCCAGCATCTTCTAGATTGACATAGTCTTCGATCTTCCTTCGTTCTGTGCTGGAAATCTTCTCTAGCTGTGCTTTATGAGTATATAATTTATAACAATTATTGTTCATATGATAAACGAAGAGTTCACCTGGAATGGTTTTTAAAAGCGCAAGAACATGATCTTCGCGAAGTTCTGCAGCGTCTCTGATGTGCTGGCAGCCGTTTTTTGTTGACGTCACCCTTTCACCGGTATTTTGCTGACACATATAACACATAAATCAACAAATCTCCTTGCTGGGAAGATCTTTTTAGATTAATAGGATTTAATTGATGATCCATCTTGTCAGTTTCACAAGCGAGAATAAAAAAAAATTCTGAATTATTATTATGTAATAATTCATAACAATATTCCGTTATTTTCAACTATAGGTATATCATTATTATTAATATATTTATATATTATTATATATCCTATATACTACGATAATAAAGTTTTTCAATAAATTATGTAAGAAATGCTGTTGTTATAACCGCTTAGAAATACAATCAGCAAAGTGGGGCGTTAGTTAACCTGTCCAGTATTAATGTTTAAATACTTCAAAGTACTTCTGTTATCTGTCTAACTTGCTACAACTAAGTTAGATGGAAAGGCTGAGATGTGTTCTTTTCAGCAAGGTCAAAAGAATTAAGATAACTTAAATAGGGACAGAGCTATAGTAGTTTGAAGATGTCCTAGTAACGTAAAAGTGGTGAAAATGCATGTAATACAGCAAAAATCTATGTTTTACTTTAAAAAAAAACAGCTGTAGCGTCTATACTATTCATTTTTTCAGGAAAAGTCATTCTTGGGAAGTTGTTTAAAATTAGTTTTTCTACAACTTTGTTTCACATCGTCCTTTTAAAATATTTATATTTGTCAGGCACTGTCCTTTTCCACTTGTGCCTGGGGCTTTTGCCCTTTGGCCCTTTGTAGCCTAACATCCAATTTAAGTCCTGAGAAGTTTTTGCTCTCATTGTTCCCTTCTTATGTAGTAAATCCTAAGAGACTATTGTCATGGTGTGGTATTGTTAAATGTTTTTGTTTACTTCTCTTCTTTTTTTCCCGTTGGGGTGACGTCTAGCTTTACCCAAGTTGCTCATGTTTTGAGTAAAGAGTTTGCCTTATATTCGCCCATCCCATTTGTAATGGGAAGTATTCTGGAGTGTTATGGATGCTGAAATCCTCTCTGCCAATGTACCTTTTCTTTCCAACTCCCTATGACGAAATTGTTTCCTGGACTGACCATTGGAATCCGGACCCCTGTGGAAGGTTTGGCCAATCCCACTTGTAAGTGTATCTTTTCCATTTACCATTTCCCTTGCAATTTACCATGTGCTGACAAACATTACTGATGTTAAATTCCCGAGGTCGTAGATGTAATGGTTATAAACTTTGTGTTGGTTCCTGAAACTGTTTTGTTCCCAAGGCGAATTTTCTATCACAATATTCTAAGAGGCGAATAAATCCTAAGAAGGAATTCCAGTCCCCAAACCAATTGCCTTTCCATTCTGACTTTATTTTTACCCAGATAGTGTTAGCCCGATCCACGGTGTTGATATCATACCTCTTACTATTTTATTTGTGCAATGCGCGTTGGGGCCGTACCTGCCATGGGCCAATATTTACCCTGAGGAATTGACCCACATTGCAGCGCGACTCCATGGCTTACACCATGATGTCCCCCTTATTTGATACTTTGGGAGTATCACCAGCCAGTTGACCGTATTAGGCAGTAACCACGTTAGACTAAATTTACCTGATACTTCTGGTTATGCTATTGGCAGCATTACAACTTTGATAGCGATCCGCATGATGCACGATTGTCTGTCATTTCTGGTAGCAGATTTCTGGTAACATAGTCGTAGCTACGCCAGGATATTCCTCGCAGCGTAATTTGGTTTCCTGCGCTCCCAACCTAATTTCCCGAAGCGTGGTTCGTCTGATGGCCAGCCTTCATCCCTTTATTTCAAGTCTCCTCTTCGTTTTGGCAGCCGAACCTTTGTGTCCGTGACCGGCAAAGTTTTTTTTTCGCGTTCCTTACATAACAAGAACTGTCCTCACATCGTGTACACAAATCCGCCTAGCGAGCCAACCAAAACTATCTCAACGCCCGCACACTGGAAAATACCTTTACATATCAAATTACGGAAAATGTGTCTTTCACAAATTTATTTCCTACGGCCGTTTTGAGTTTGTTAACTCTGGGAATATAGCCTATTTGGTACCAACCTTCACTGTTTATTAACATGTTTAGCTCTCTTGATGAAAGGGTGTTTGATAAACAATCATGCAGTACTTAAATTATTGAATTACCATCTCTTTTATAGCCGTATACATGTGTTTTGGAGACAATAGGTTTACTATTTTTGATAGCTTACATTTTGATGGGTACTTTTGAATGCATAATTTTCTACAATTTTGCAAGACACCATACCAATTATTGCCTATGCCTGTAAAATTTTTCCTTGTAAAAATGTGTGTCTTTTTTCAACTTTTGAGTATTTTGGATGATGCGTTTTGATCTCAACGACTATGAGGTGGGTTTTATTTCTTTGCTGCTTTGCAATTTTGAACACTGAGTGTTGTTTTAAGGGTCCTGGTGTACATGACACTCCTAAGTGCTCCCATTTTTTTTTTGCAACTTCTCTGATGAGTGCACTACCCAACTTTTATTAACTGTTAGGTTACATTTTGAACCTAACCTAACTGACGTCTTGGTGTTCTATACATGAGTCCAATTTATTTTGCCTTAAGCAACAACCAACCTGACTTACCTGTAGTAACATAAAAGATGCCCAAACCGGAAAACTTTTTTTCCCAAACTTTTTTAATTTTTATCCACAAGCACACTAGTACTCATGACTTTGGCAATAATTATGTCTTAGGGGTCAACCACGATTTTTGCAGCAAGTGCCTTTTGCTTTAACCTGTATTCTTATGCTTAGATTTAAGTCTTGACATGTATGTTTAATTAACCTGCTCTTTTTCAGATTTATGGTTATAGTTTTTAGAAAACGAATCTTGGTTGCCCTCTTACATCATTTTGTGGTACCTTTTGTGTATGAACTTTATTTGTAAGGCTCTGTTCTCTTCCCTGTAGCACGGAGGAAGGGTCTCTCTCACCTTATCCCCCTTCCGTCACTTTTGTCGCTTTTGGGTGGAATATCACAGCTTTTAATTTCCACTCCTTTTGAGTTTTCGCGTATCCCTTCAGGTTTATATCGTTTGGACGATTGGTTACCGACGATTGGTGTCCGCGTCGAGCTGGCAACAAACTGCTGCTTTACCTTAGGATACGCTGTTGGGGACGTCTGTATCGTTGGTGTGACCTCCGATGGTAACATCTACCAGAACTCCGTTTTACTGCGTGACGTAATTCTAGTTCCAAATGCTAGAACCAACCTCGTCTCACTGGGAATGCTCTTGCGCTCCAATTACAATTGTAACACAAGACGAGGGGGCATTTATGTCCGCTCCAACAAACGACCCTATGGCTTAAATCTCTTTTTCGCCGAGAGAGGAAGTATATTTGAGACAAATGCCGTTCAAGTTTCCTTCCCAAAGGCTCGCCAACCAGTGAGTTCCAGAGCTTCAAGTAAACCTAAACCCTCCGCATTCCTCCAATGTTCGCAAGTGTCTCGCAACCCGTGTCGGATTCCAAGTCGTTTCCCGATTACCGGTGCGCAAGCTCAGCCGCCGCTATTAGAATGTCCGCAGAATTTGAGGCCGCCACCCCCTATTGTCAAGATTTACACGCAGGGATTTGCTCCTCCCGTACGACTCCCGAGCGCGCTGACCGACCAGGACACGAGTGACAATGAGATGCAAGTCGACGGTGGAACGTCCAGTCTGTCTCAGACCAAGTTTACTTATACCTCATATGAGTCATGGATCTTCTGTGGGAAATAGAAATAGAGATTGACGGTGCACAAAGCACCCACCCCTCCAAAACCCCAAAGAAGTTAAGCAACTAGAGTGTCATAGCGTGATTTGAAAGCGTTGAGTGAAGGAGCGCAAACAACAGATTGAGGGAGGGAGTTACAGGGTTGAACAACCCTTTCCGTGAAAAAGTGAAAGCGGAGTTTAGTCCAAGATACAGTGCCAGAAATACGGAGTGGGTGGCCGAGTGAAGTTGACAGGGAAAGAACAGAGTCCACATCAAGAAGATTGTGAATAAGTTGGTAGGTAAGTATCATGTCACCACAATGAAAACGATCATGAATGGAGGAAAGCCCAAGTTTACGTAGGCGATTGGAATAAGGTAAGGAACGAATAGTGTGACATCATTTGGTATGGTGACGTTGGCAGTTTTCGAGACGATAAAGTGAGTAAAGATTGTAGGGGCGACAAATTTGGGAGCAGTAACCAAAGACTGGGAGGAGAAAGGTTTTATATAAAATAGCAAACAGGGAGGGTGTAAGGTTGGAGAAACGTTTCAGTACAAAAAGGGCTTTAGGGTACAAGAACTCCGTTTTACTCCGTTTTAATCCTAGTTCCGAATGCTAGGACCAACCTCGTCTCACTGGTAATGCTCTTGCGCTCCAATTACAATTGTAACACAAGACGAAGGGGCATTTATGTCTGCTCTAACAAACGACCCTATGGCTTAAATCTTTTTTTCGCCGAGAGAGGGAATTTATTTGAGACGAATGCCGTTCAAGTTTCCTTCCCAAAGGCTCGTCAACCAGTGAATTCCAGAGCTTCAAGTAAACCTAAACCCTCCGCATTCCTCCAATGTTCGCAAGTGTCTACCAACTCGTGTTGGATTCCAAGTCTTTTCCTGATCACCGGTACGCAAGTTTAGCCGCCGCTATTGGAATGTCCGCAGAATTTGAGGCCGCCACCCCCTATTGTCAAGATTTGCATGCAGGGACTTGCTCCTCCCGTACGACTCCCGAGGTGCGATGCTGTGCCTCCTCCTGAGCCCTCGCTGACCGACCATGACACGAGTGACGATGAGATGCAAGTCGACGGTGGAACGTCCAGTCTGTCTCAGACCAAGTTTACTTATACCTCATATGAGTTATGGATCTTCTGTGGAAAATAAAAATAGAAATAGAGATTGACGGTGCACAAAGCACCCACCCCTCCAAAACCCCAAAGAAGTTAAGCAACTAGAGCGTCATAGCGGGAGTTCCAGGGTTGAAATGAACAACCCTTTCCGTGAAAAAGTGGAAGCGGAGTTTAGTCCGAGATACAGTGCCAGAAATACGGAGTGGGTGGCCGAGTGAAGTTGACAGGGAAAGAACAGGGTCCACATCAAGAAGATTGTGAATAAGTTGGTAGGTAAGTATCATGTCACCACGATGAAAACGATCATGAATGGAGGAAAGCCCAAGTTTACGTAGGCAATTGGAATAAGGTAAGGAACGAATAGTGTGACACCATTTGGTATGGCGATGTTGGCAGTTTTCGAGACGATTAAGTGAGTAAAGATTGTAGGGGCGACAATTTGTTAACAGTAACCAAAGACTGGGAGGTGAAAGGTTTTATATAAAATAGCAAGAAGGGAGCGTAGGGTGTAAGGTTGGAGAAACGTTTCAGTACAAAAAGGGCTTTACGAAAGACTTTGGAGATAATATTTTCAGTGTGACGATTGAAATTTAGAGCGTTATCAATAAGGATCCCAAGGTCAGGATGATTAGTAACAGGAGTGATAGGTTTGCCAGAAAGATAGTAAGGAAAGTGAGGATTATTATTCCCAAGGCAAAGGACGTGACATTTATCAGTATGAAAAAGAAGGGAATTGGTAGAGGCCTAGTGTGCAATACGTTTAGACGTCTTCTTGAAGTAATTTGCAGGAAATAGTCAGAGAAGATTTTTAAGTCATCAGCATAGCAGGCATTAGGAGAACGGAAGGTGAGTCAGAGATGAAAATATTGAACAGGAGGGGACCAAGAACGGAACCCTGAGGAACACCAGAGGTAACGTGAAGCCAAGGAGCGGAGGAACCACGAAGGACGACCCGTTGTCGCCTAAGGAGTAGGTAGGAGTTTAGCCAGGACATGCTAGGAGAAAAACCGAAAGTAGTAAGTTTGGACAGAAGCTTAGCATGTGAGACAGTATCGAAAGCTTTACTGAAATCAAAGAAAGCAAGGTCACATGGTAGACCAACGTCGATAAGTTTGGTAATGGGATCATACGTAGAGAGAAGATTAGTGAGTCAAGAACGTTTAGGAAGGAAACCATGTTGGGTGGCTGGAAGAATATTGAGTTGAGAACATTCATCAAAAAGATCAGAGTAGATCAGAGTAGATCAGAGTAGAGAATGGTTATTCAAGGATTTTTTTAATTGACGAGAGGAGACTTATAGGCCTGTAATAAGTAACAAGAAATGGGGAACCCGATTTATGAATTAGAGTGATATGAGCATCCTTCCAGCATGAAGGAAATGTACTAGAAAGGATGGAATTGGAGAAAATGTGAAACAAGGGGATGGAAAGAAACTGGCACAATTACGAAGAAAAATGGGAGGAATGTTGTCAGGACCTGAAGAAAGGTCTTCCTTAAGGGATAGGAGAGAGGAAAGAACATCGGTAACACTGAAATGAACGACGCCGGCTGCAGGTGGAATAGGATTGCGTGAAGATGCAGGAAGGAAAGCTGTGGAGAAAAAATGATTTAGCTTGGAACCAATGGTAACATCATCAAGGGAGAAAGTATTGTCATAATTTCTGATGACATTTCTGATGACAATTTTGTTATTCTTGAGGTAAGAAAACAGTAATTTGGGGTTGATTTTGGAACGTTGAATAAGGTTGTTTTCAAATGAAGTTTTAGCAAGTTTAATTTGCATGATAGCATTCTCTCTAGCAGCGAGGAAGTTTGCCATGTTAGATGGCGACGGAAAGGAACGAAACGGACGATACAAACGTTTTTTGTTTGTTTAATGAACACGAAGTTCAGGTGTGGACTAGGATGGGTGGGAGTAAAAAGGCTTCTTAGCCACAGGAATGAAACGGGAGATAATGGCTTGAAGGAAGGCGGTAAGTATTTAAACCTGTGAGTCAACATGACGATCGGCAAGTTCGGTATACCAATCATTGCAGGAAATAAAGTGGTTAAGAGTGTAGTCAGCTGAGCAAAAGTTGAAAGAAGGAGAGGGACTGGCTTTGGTAGAAAAGTCAATACCAAGTGAAAAAGTGAGGAAATCATGATCGCCACGCCGAAAGGCAGGTGAGTGAGTGATTAAGGAGAGGTTGAGAGAAGGAGAGCAGATAAGCAAATGAAGTAAACTGGAGCACTGGTTTGAACGATGGCGAGTAGGTTTCGTAATGTGTTCTACAAAATTATGGTCTTGGATAAAGTCCAGAAACTCACGACTGGCACTTGGATGAAGTTCGGAGGTAGTGGCACTAAGCCAGTTGATATTAGGCAGGTTGAAATCCCCCATACAGAAGAAAAGGCGCGTTGGGTTAATGGGCACAGCATTGTTAAGCATGGAGAGAAAACGTATCCAGTGTGTGGGGTAGCCTTTTACTAGAGTTCGGTAGGCGCAACCAATAATAATAATAATAATATAATAATAATAATATATAGAGACGATGCTCGAGGCATCCACCCACCCAAATTCCCCAGCGGCAGATGTTAAGTGGAAGAAGTACCACCATTATTACAGTTGTTTTTTGCCGCATGAGGGAGGAAACCGGAGTACCCGGAGGAAACCCTCGTGCAACGGGCGGGAAACAACCGGAGAAAAACCCGTACATATACACTTCCCATCGCCAGGATCGAACCCGGGTCTGTACGAAGCCAGAGATGTACACTGGGACCAGGACGCCTATCGAATCTGACGCCCCAGTGCTCGCAGCTACCCGTGCAGGATGAAGGAACGATGATCGAGCACCACAAGGATTCCCATTCACCGAGGGAGTCGGAGTAAGAACCACTAAGAGAAGACAGAAAATTGCTTTTAATGTAAATCATCACACCTCCGTTACCCCTGAGTAAGCGTCACTGCGGTAGGCTGTGTAGCCATAAAGATTAATGGCTGAGTCTGGGATAGCTGGAGTGAGGTGTGTTTCGGAGACGCCAAACATATCAGCAGAAAGTTGAGAGGTGGCAAATTTAAGAGTCATTAAGTTTGTTACAAAGGCCCATAGCATTAAAATACAGGCACAAAAGCCTATGAAAAGGGTTTGGACGGCAGTTGTACTGATGAATGAAAGTTAGGTCTTGGAAGCCTCCTCCAGACTTGAGCTATGATGGCTGCTGCAACAACTAGCGACACTTGCATTGTTGCTAATGGACTGCTTCTCGGTATCTTCTTGGGTTGTAATCTGAGTTGGGAGTTTGCCTTGCATACTTTTTTTTTTTTTTTTTTGATAAGTGATATTGTCAGTGGGAAAGGACTGTGGTGACTTAGAGTGGCCGTTTTCTTGATGCTGCGGAGATGGAGGCACATTGGTCTGACTGTCTGAGTTTCGGTTGCGTTGGATGTTATTTTCAGATCTAGCAGGTTTAGGGACAGTGACAACACTTCCTGAAGGTAATTCTATGACGTTTAAAGAAGCAATGCAGCGCCCGGACAGTGAAGAGTGGAAGAAGGCCGTTAACGCAGAATTGCAGATGCTGGACGACGTTGCTGTTTGGGAATTTGTTCTGCGCCCTGCCGGAAAGAGAATTGTACAATCAAAGAGGGTGTTTACGAAGAAATATAACTCAGATGGATCCCTGCATAAGTACAAGGCAAGACTTGTTGCCTGTGGGTGCAATCAACGACCTGGGATCGACTTTCTCTACAGTGACTCCCCTGTCGATAAAACTCAGTTGCTGAATACTGTTGAGTTTGGCTGCGGCGAAGTCGTATTCTGTGAGGACTTATGATGTAGCATCTGTGTATATCCGTTCAAATATCGACGTGAAAGCCTACCTCTCGCCGCCAGCGGGATGTCCCCGCCCCCCCCCCCCCCCTGGTGAGGTGGTGTGCCTTAAGGCGTTGTATGGTTTTCCTTCTTCCGGACGTTGTTGGTTTCTTCATCTTAGGGACATGTTGTTGAAGTGTGGGCTCCACCAGCTTGCGAGTGACCCATGTGTGTTTCTGTTAAAGAGGAACGAACAATTCATGGCTTTGTGTGCTCATGTGGACGACTGCATGTCTCTTGGTGATGATGAACTTATGAGTGAAATTGCATTGGAAATAAACCTGTACTTTACGTTTGTCCAGACTTCTAACGTTTTATACCTTGGTTACTTCCTTGAGGCCAACGAATTGGGCATTTCTTTATCCTAGTGCAAGTATATAGATTGAGTCACCGAGGCTTTTGTACTTCAGGATGGTAAGCCAGTACACTTCCCTTCGATAATCTCCCAACGTTTGGATGATTTCGGCGAGTCGCCTCTCTTCGATGTCACAACCTACCAAACGATCATTGGATCATTGCAGTACATAGCCCAGGGATCATGGTCAGGTATTGCTTTTCCTGTCTGCTCCCTTTCCCGTTTCTCGCATGCGCCTAGGACCATACATTTTGAAACAGCCAAGCTGGTCGTAAAATACTTGAAGATAACCCGTTCACCTGTTCAACCCGCTTTACCCGTGGGGGGGGGGGGCAACCAGGGCTTATCGGTTCTTCAGACGCTTCCTGGAGCACGACAAATGACGGTAAGGGATTCTCCAGATATCTCGTAAGAGTTTTTAATTCGGTTGTCTTCTGCTAGGCAAAGAAACAGATTCTCACTTGTCTTAACAGTATGGAGTTGGAGTTAGTGGCTGCGACCGACTGTGTGAGGGAGTTTTTGTGGAACTTCGAGCTCTTATCGGGTTGGGACAGACTGATCCTCTATATGTGCCTTTGCTGCTATGTACAGGCAGCCAGTCCCTTGTCGCCCACGTCCGTAAGTGTGATCTTGGGGTGCGATCCAAGCACTATGTGCGGAAACTATGGTTCCTCCGTGATTTCATACAGAACAGAAAGCTAGAGTTCAGGTACACTCCAAGTGAAGACTTAATTCCCGATATCTTCACTAAACCCGTTAGCACGGTCCGTTTGCGAAAGTTCTTGCTGGAACTGTTCCTTCTGCCAGTGCCAAGTGTATGAAATGTTGTTATTATTTGATTTTGAATATCACCATTACCTCACAACGTAGATCGTATGTGTTTAGCCCTATAATATTGCGTAGACTGGCGCTTCTAACTTATGTTTTCCTCTCAATTCGCATTCTTTGATATTGAGTTTTGTTCTAGCTCTTGTTTGATGCTATGTGCTGCTTTTTATTGTATGTTTCTTGTAAACTTTTTCCCTGAGGTGTGTGATCGGAACCCGCTGCTCTGCTACCATACGGACTTATTCTTTCTCACGACCGCGAGGGGGGAGGGGAGACACAGCCAAGAGTAGCAGGGTATCCAAATACGTTTATCTGTATTTTTTTTTATCTCTGTGCCCTTTTTTACCGTTTCCTTTACTTGTCTACTCCAATTGTTGTTCGTGAGCAGGAGGTTTATTATAACTAAGCAAAATGAATCAATACGTGCGAAAAAACCTATCAGGTCTCGAGGGGGAAATGTCAGGCACCGTCCTTTTCCACTTGGGCCTGGGGCTGTTGCTCTTTGGCCCTTTGTTGCCTAACATCCAATTTAAGTCCTGAGAAGTTTTTGCTCTAATTGTTCTCTTCTTGTACAATTGTAGTAACTCCTAAGAGACCATTGTCATGGTGTGGTATTGTTTTTGTTTACTTCTCTTCTTTTTTTTTCTTGGGTGAAGTCTAGCTTTACCCAAGTTGCTCATGTTTTGAGTAAAGAGTTTGCATTATATTTGCCTTTCCCATTTGTAATGGGAAGTATTCTGGAGTGTTATGGATGCTGAAATCCTCTCTGCCAATGTACCTTTTCCTTCCAACTCCCTATGACGAAATTGTTTCCTGGACTGACCATTGGAATCCGGATCCCTGTGGAAGGTTTGACCAATCCCACTTGTAAGTGTATCTTTTCCATTTACCATTTCCCTTGCAATTTACCATGTGCTGACAAACATTACTGATGTTATATTCCCGAGGTCGTAGATGTAATGGTTATAAACTTTATGTTGGTTCCTGAAACTGTTCTGTTCCCAAGGCGAATTTTCTATTACTATTTTCTAAGAGGCAAATATATCCTGAGGAGGAATTCCAGTCCCCAAACCAATTGCCTTTCCATTCTGACTTTATTTTTACCCAGATAGTGTTAGCCCGATTCACGGTATTGATATCATACCTTTGGCTGTATTTTATTTGTGTAATGTGCGTTGAGGCCGTACCTGCCATGGGCCAATATTCCCCTAGGGAGTTGACCCACATTGCGGCGCGACTCCACGGCTTACACCGTGATGTCCCCCCTTATTTGACACTTTGGGAGTATCACCAGCCAGTTGACCGTATTAGGCTGTAACCACGATAGACTATATTAACCTGATACTTCTGGGTATGCTATTGGCAGCATTACAACTTTGATAGCGATCCGCATGATGCACGATTGTCTGTCAATATTTACAGCGTTATTTGGAAAAATCCGTTTTTGGTGGCCATTTTCCAATATGGCGGCCAAATGCCCACGTGGGCATGTTATCACCCTAGTGCATTGTGATATTGGGCAGGTTACCTACATGGTGCACTTCAGTGATTCTCCATACATTGAAATGGTCACAGAACCACCCTCAGCAAGTGGACTAGCTTGGAACATTAGGAATTCATGCTGCACAGAACGCTATCTTTAGAGCCAGTCAATTAACAAGTAGGATTTGTGAACGAATCGAACAGTATCATAACAAGAACGTTATCTACACTGACGCAAGGGAGCCTTCAAGAACTGCGCAACACCTATAAGGTGAAGGGGGGGGGGGTTTGAGCAAATGTGAAATCATCTGTTATATGATGGGGAGTGAGGAGGAGGAGAGAAATATGACGAATTGTTAGGAAACACGCTAAGTTTCGGAAAATTATTTTTCGCTAAACTGGTATTACCAACAGAGGCAAAACGCTAAATTGCTAGAAAAAAGTGTTACGTAATTTGTGATTGCTCCCTAATTGTTCGTGGGGAGAATTTGGTTACAGTAAGAAGAATTTGTTTTTTTAATCAGTAAAATAGCATTCTTTTAGTAATCACGTGATGGCTTGTTTCTAAATAACTATTTCAGTTACACTAACATAACTTTGAAAAGGCACATGTCCACCTAGGAAGCTACGATTTGAGCCTATTCCCATGATTTTAGGTGGTGTATTTTGACCTGTAGAGAGGACAGACAAAAGATACATCCTCAGAAAATCTTTTTTGAGATTCCTGTTTCGAACAGTCAGCATTAGTCACACATTTGTCAATATCTTTTTATTTTAACAGTTCAGAACAGAACAGTTGTAACACAATAGTAGGGTAAAATACGATATTGAGTCAGCTATATACCCCCTACTTCTGGTCACCTGATAAAAGTGGGGGTAATGATGAACTTCCGGTCACCAGATGAAAAGTAGGGGTAATGGCGTATTTCCATTTTTCATCAATCTGGAGGAGGGTGGAAAAGTGCTTTTTACTACCTTTTCCCCCGGCTTTCGTCGATCTGGAGGAGGGTTGCTATGATACCACTTCCGGTCACCTGATAAAAGTGGGGGTAATGATGCACTTCCGCTCACCTGATGAAAAGTGGGGGGCGTCCTTCATCAATCTGGAGGACTACCTTTTTTTCCGGCTTTCATCGATCTGGAGGAGGGTTGCTATGTATCATGTCACCCTTCCTGTCACCTGATAAAAGTAGGGGTAATGATGCACTTCCACTGGCCTGATGAAAAGTGTGGTTCATCAATCTGGAGGCCTACCTTTTTCCTGGCTTTCGTCGATCTGGAGGAGGGTTGCTACTTCCTACGATTCCGCTCACCCGTTGATCTAGAGCTCCTAATACGTCACTTCCGGTAACGGGATCAAAGTGGGGGTAATGACGTAACTTCCATTCACATGATTAAAGTGGGGGTCTGAAAGAGAGTGCCTTTACAACCTTTTTTCGTTTTCATCGACCTGGTGGGTCTTCCCTTTCTTCTATCTGGAGCAGGGTGGAAAGTGCTTTTTGCTATGGCGCTGTTTTTTGGATGAAAAAAAGGAATTAAAAAAAGAAATGAACTCTTGTTCTTTTATCCTCACTGGTAAAGACTCTGACTTGACATTTAGTCTAAATACTCCGATTCATTTAGACCCTGAAAAAAGCTACGAATTGGCGCTTATTAATTTAGACACGTATAACAGCATATACAACATCGATTCAAAAAATAACGAAATTAAATATACCACAGATGCTGGTATAACTTGGCAGAAAGTGATAGTCATTCCCGGAACTTACGAAATTGAATATTTGAATAAATTTCTCAAAAACTCGATAGATCAAAATGGCCATGACAGGGAAGCTATTTCGATTCTTCCTAACGTAAACACTTTAAGAAACAACTTGATAATTAACAATTCAAAATACGGAATAGCCTTTACGGGTGAAAAGAGCTTGGCTCGAGTCTTGGGGTTTCATTTAGGAACTTACTTGAAGAGCCGAGAAAGTCAAAATACCATCGAAATAATAAATATAAACACGATTTTTGTGCACGTTGACATCATTGGAAATTCTTACGTAAATGGTGACACTCAACCCACTTTATATTTGTTTTATCCAAATTCACCTCCCGGTTTCAAAATCATCGAGTCTCCACATAATTTAATCTATTTACCCATTACTATGAACTTAATCAGAAGTATAAGAGTGTGGCTTACATCTCAGACCAACGAGTCGTTGAATCTGAATGGCGAGACCCTCACGGTTCGACTTCATTTAAAATCTAAATTAAAAAAAAAAGGGGGCAAGATGCTCGTGTTTGGAAAAAAAGGAAAAGGATTCTTTCGTAATAATAAAAACTTTAATAATAATAAAAACACGATCAGTTTAACGCCTAGAAACAAAGTTTTCATCAAATTTATAACAACGGCTAGAAAATGAGCGTTGTAGAAGACTATTTAAAAATCAACGAATCTTTGTTGTACAACTCGTCTATCGAATCTTACATCTATCACGAATATAATCCCATCGTCGGTACGAATCTCAACAACGTAAATTCTGAAATCCGAATACACGTGGAAAACCAAGATTTATTTCTGCACGTTGCCAAGAGTTACCTCTTGATTAAAGGCAGGTTGCTGAAGCACGATGACTCTGCTTATGCAGATGCTGACGCTGCGACTCTAATTAATAATGCTCCCATGTTCCTGTTTTCTAATATAAAATACCATTTAGGCGATAAACAAGTAGACGAGTTAAATTATCCGGGATTCAGTACCCTAATGAAAGGGCTGCTCTCTTACGGATCGGCGGAACAGCCGGCATTGCTCGGTCAGTGCTGGGCATTGGATAGTGCAGCTTCTGTAGCTGCTGATCTAACCGATAACTCGGGTTTCATACAGCGGCACACGTCCATCATCGTTGTAACAATTCCCAAAGGAAGTTTACATTCGCCATTCCCTTGAAACACATCATGGGATTTTTCGAAAATTACGACAAGCTAATTTATGGAACTAAACACGTGCTCACTTGCATGAGGACCAGCGATACAAATGCCATCTTCAAAGCTGCAGCCGCGGCCAACGGTAAAGTTGTTCTCAGTAGCATTTCTTGGCTCATCCCCCACGTTACCGCATCGTACGATCAAAAACTTAAACTTTACAATCTCATAGACAACGGAACTACGGTGGATTTAGGATTTAGACACTGGCATTACGATAGCTGCGAGCTCCCTCAAAATACCAACTTCACCTGGCGCGTGCTGACTACTTCCGCGGTTGAAAAACCTAGGTGGATAGTTCTAGCTTTTCAAACAAACAGACAGGACGCTTTAGGTAAAAATCCAGCCATGTTCGACCACTGTAGTTTTCAAGATGCTCACGTGACTCTAAATTCCGAAAGATATTCGTTTCTCGATCTGAATACTAATTTTGCTACTGGAGAGTACGTCGGCTTGTACAGAATGGCGCAGCAATTTAGGCAGCTGTGTTACGACACCAATGATTTGAGTTTCGACTTGCTTCAGTTCAAGAAAGCCTATCCACTCGTTGTGTTGGATTGCTCCAAACAGTCCGAGAGGCTTCAATCCGGAATCGTGGATGTACAAGTCAAACTGAAGTTTAGAGCAGCGGTGCCAGCTAACACTGTCTGTCACGCTCTGCTCATTGGCGACAGGAAAATGAATCTAAAGTTGGACCGAGGCAAAGTCGAAGTTGTTTATTAATAAAAAAAAGATATGGCGCTCAAAACTAGACCGCGAAAAAAGAAAGGTGGGTTTTTGCCATTGGCGTTGCTAGGGCCGATTTTGGCCAGAATTGGTGGGTTGGCGGGAGGAACTGCGGGGGTGGTATCTGCCGTAAAAAAAGCACAAAATGACGCACAAATTCTAGCTGAACTCGTGCGACATCATAAGCAAGTAGAAGGTTCCGGCAAGAAGAAAAGAAAACAAAGCCAAAAGAAATTGCCCCGTGGCAAAGGTCTTTACTTAAGACCACCCAGGGTTTAATCGACTTTGATAAACCTTTAACGAACCAGGATTTAAACCGATTGGCTAGAGTAATGAAAATTTCGAAATTTAGAGGTACTTTTGGTAAAGACACGCTTCCTGTAAAAATCAAGCCTACTGGTGAAAACGGAATCGTAAACTTGGAAGATTTCCACGATGGAGACGGAAGTCACTGGGTAGCCTATTCTACCATTTCTGGTGAACCCTGTTATTTCGATAGTTTCGGCAATATGGATCCTCCCCGGTCCATGATTAAATACTTGGGACCGGGAATTAAATACAATTACGAACGCGTGCAAAACTTTGACCAAATTTGGTGCGGGCACTTTTATTTATTTTTCCTTAGCGGCTTCTCTAAGACTCGTAATTACGAAGCTGTTTTAGATAAAATGAAATCTATTGAAAAGTGACGTGCAAATCCAACTGGAAATAAACGTCTTCCGTATCAAAATCTTCGACCGTGTGTACCGCGATGGCCGAATCTTTTTCCATTTCGTAAGGAATGTCAAAAATGGTAGTAGTCGAATGCGCTTCCTTCGTTTTAGTAATGAGAAAGGTTTTCGTTCCCGCTATACATTTAACGACGACTTCTACGCTCGGATCGTTGCAGTATAAAATTGCTTTACGAATTAAACCAGAACTTGTACTTATGTAGTTTGCGATAGATCCGGAATTAACGAACCAGTCGACTTCTTTATGCAAAGGGCTTTTCATGCAGAAACTGATTATCATGAAACAATTTTCGTGCACAAATTTCTTCGTAGCCGCGTCACTAGGTAAAGTCGGCTCGCTTATATTTCTAATCGGTTTGTTCGAGGCATCGAAGTATACCTTCTGATCGTCTTGTATCAAGCAATTGCTGTCGACGAATACCTTCGTAGCGGTATCGTTCGGTATAGTAGGTTCGCTTAGATTTCTTATCGGCTTGTTAGTTGCGTTGAAGTATACTTTTTGCTCATCCTGTAATAGGGAATTCCTGTCAACGTAGACTTTTGTCGCAGCGTCTGCAGCGTGCCGGGGGAAAGCCACGTCCTTAATTTGTTTCTTCTTCGCGTAGAAATTTCCGTCAGACCCGTCTACGTACAGCGTGTTTTTTCGATGGTGGAAACTAATTCATCGGAGAAGTCGGTTTTAAGTTTCTGAATGTCCGTTGTCAGAGTACCGATCTGAGAATAATTGACGGCATCTTCGGGTTCGATAGCGACTCCTACTTTAGTTAACCGCTTGCTTTGCATATCGTAGTTGTTTTCGGGGGTTCAACGTCTGACCAAATTTGTTGACCGACATCCTTTTTTTAAACTTTCAAAAAATATATATAATAAAAGGAATAACTGTGAAAGAAAATGTCTCAACCATCCTGGCAAACGAATCTTTCCAATCTCTTACAAAAAAACTTGCTGAAAGTTAAAATCGAGAATGGTACAAAGATAAAAATGGTGTAAAGTTTTCCTTGTCTCCTTTCGTACAATTTAAGGATTTAAAGGGTTCGGGGACTCCCGTTTCAGACGAAAAATCAAAATATAAAGGGTGGATTTCACCTAGCGACCCGGAAACTCAAAAACTGTTGAAAAATCTTAAACGGTACATCTGTACGAAACTAGATATTGATTTTGACGATCAAAAACCCCTGTCTTTGACTACGTTCAATTATCCCAATTCTATGCATTCGGCTTCTTCTTGTTACTCCTGTTGCAAAAAGGCGAACGAGGGTAATGGAGACAAACCACTCTGTCTCAGAACTTGGGTGTACGAGAATATTCACTAAACTAAAGGAAAACTTAATAAAAATGTTATAGACAAACCGTGGTTTAACTTATCATCTTTCAACGCTTTAAATCTTACGGAAATCACTGGAAAAATTACCGCGGTCTACGTCACCGACGAGTCTCCCAGCAACGTGAAATTATGGTGCAACGTAGATTTTGGAGTAGCTCATTCCAATACTTCCGACAAATTTACCGACGAAGACTTTATGGGTTTGGTATCTCCGTAAACAACAAAAATGCATAAAAAAAAAACGCGATGGAAATTAAAAACTACGACTTTTTCGTACCAAAGAAAGAACCTAAAAATCATCCGTTCCTACCTTCGAATATCAGATGTCTAATTATAGGCCCCGCGAATTGTAGAAAAACTAACTTGCTGTTTAATTTCATCTGTAACGAAAGATGGCTTGCCTACGATCGATTATATATTTACAGTAAAACTTTATGTCAACCAAAGTACGAAGCTTTGCAGTCTGTATTTATCGAAATTGAGGTAAAAATTGGACAGAACGTAGCATTTTTTCACGATTCTCAAATTGGATTTAATTCCACCCACATTTTCGAAACCTGATTCTTTTTGACGATTGCCTTTTGGACAAACAAAAAAACATCGAACGTTATTTCGCTCAAGGACATCATTCAAACGCCGACGTTTTTTATTGCAGTCAATCGTACACGAGAATTCCTAAACAAGTGGTCAGAGACAACGCAAATTTATTAATTATTTTCCCCGTGGATGAGTTAAATTTGAAACACGTTTACGAAAATCACGTTGACCCCGACGTGAAATTTTGGGACTTTAAAACGTTGTGTAGAACTTGTTGGAAAAAGCCTTACGGGTTTTTATCAATTGACAAAACGTTAAACGAGGGGAGATACAAACGTTCGTTTTTACCTATTAAACAAAAGAATGGAGACGAAACGAGAAATCGCAAAACTCAAAAGACGTTTAACTAAAAAGTTTCTAAATCGAAGTTTGGGCGAAAGAGGGCAAGAAGAATCGCTACAAGAATTTTTTAAACCGGTAGTAAGCACCCTGACACCGGTGCTCGGTGCTCCGATTAAAAACACTCCGATTAAAAACACTCTAGCCACGCAAACTACGCCAATTAAAAACAATCTAGCCACGCAAACTACCCCGATTAAAGAGGTAGAAAGTGACGACTACGAAACGGATTTACCGTTGACTCCTTCCGATGTTGCTACTCCTCCCAGTTTCAATCTCGCCGCCGAATATTTGACTCCTCCGATAATGCAAATTTTTCTCGAGGCTCAAACTGAATATGCCTCTACGAGCACCGGCCCTAAAGTTACCCCCTCATATTCCGCGGTGCAAGCTAAACGCATTTATGGGGGG
>JAHWFP010241640.1:6339-24525 GCA_023313725.1 Lithobius niger
CCCCCCCCCCCCCTTGTTCAATCTCGTTTCTGATTGGTCGACAGTCGATTCATTTGCAGTGTTAGCCCCCTATTTCCCCAGATACCCTCAGGAACCAAGCTCGGCGACCAGGGTTTGTTGGGTTGTTTAGGTTGCAGCCTGAAGCGTAATTTGAATGCCATATGTACAGGCAATCGTCTAAGATCAAGCTAGATCAGATGATTATGACGCGACATCTCGCACGACCTACGCATTTAATACATGCAACAGCGTGTTTCTTCGCAACCTGAGTTCCATAGGTCAATTTTCAAAGGCACCCTACGTTTTACTGGGAAAAAAAGGAAATGTCTCAGCAACCCTTTGCCTTGCAAGCTTCAAGATTTCTTTGCAAAATAAAAAGTTTAATCATGGCGTGAGAAAGAATTTTTTTTTAATTTGTTTCTCACCCATCAAGTTTTATAATACTTTAAAACTGCGTATTAACTGGACGTTTTGACGGAAAGGCTGACCTTAGTTTTGAAATTGTCCATTGGTTACTGGAATATACTGAAAGATCCTGCCAAACCATACTGGAATATACTTGGAGAAGAAAGCTCTAAAGCAGTGCAAACCCTGTTTAAAACGTTCCATGAGATTCAAAATTGACCTTACTTTAGTTACTGTTTAATTTATCCACCCAAAACCAAAACTGGTAGAAAAACCCGCCAAGTTTCCAAAACGATCGGCCTTTGAAGGTAGTGATATCATTCAACCATGGAAAGGCTGCCAAGGTCAATCCTATTAGCTAAGTTAATCGCACCGACTGATAGTTCGAAAGTTAAAAATGAAAACTTGAAGATTGCTACTCGCTGTAGCCAAGTTTTCATTTGACGTCCAAAGTATTATTGGGTGCGATTAACTTGGCTAATAGGATTGACCTTGACGGCCTTTCCATGGTCCAATGATATCACTACCTTCAAAGGCCGATCGTTTTTGGAAACTTGGCGGGTTTTGTACCAGTTTTGGTTTTGGGTGGATATCACAACTTTCATAGGACGGTGAACGTACATAAGGGTGTACCGTGTGTGTTATCTTCATCCGTACCATTTTTTTAGAGGAATTTGATATCTATAAATTTTCACATTTCTAATTTTCAAATTTACCACTGCCAATTAACCGTTAGATTAGCCAAATTGCCACGGCTTAGTTTATTGTATGACGACTCTCCACATGCGTAAGAGCTTTATTGTTTACTTTATTGAACTTGCACTGCAAAGCCATTCAGAATACGCAGCAAAACACAAGAAAGAATGAAGAAGCGCAAAAAAAAAAAAAAGTACAGCGTATAACAATAGATGACTAAGTACAGAAAAGTAAAGCAAGCAAAGAAACGCCACTATTTTAGTTCCATGTTGCATGACATGCATTGATAGATAAGTGTTAGGACTAAAAATACGCTGATAACACAGAATAATTACCAGAGATAAAACGAGTTAAGATATTACGACTTTTAATAGATGAACATGTGCTGATTATACCCGTCGATTTGGGTCACTATAGAATTTCGCAGTCATTATAAAAGACATCAGTATCAGCAAAGACATCATGCACGGACCAAACTCATCATGCACGGAGTAGCTTTGTCTGCTACACGTGCTGCTAAGGCGTTGGCGGGAACCAACCGGCGAGCGGAAGGGCACGGGCCTTGCATTCCAGTGCGGGGGGGAAGGGGAAGGGGGCTGTTTGCTAGAACGGCGTATATAATAATAATAATAATTTGTCACCATAGCAACAGGTCTGGCAAGGCCGATCGCTAACAGCCAGCCTCAATAACAAACAGAAGACAATCACATATAATGAAAGAGATTGGTCGGCAAGGGAAGGTGAGGGGATTAGGTATTGGGACACGAATGCCTTACCACCAAGGTTACACCTGCCAGGGACTCTAAGGCCCACGATGGCATCAGGGGAGGTTCAGGATCGTCCCAAGTAAAAAATAAAAGGCAGATGAACAAATGAGACGGTTAAAATGCAGCGTTATGTAAAACAAAGTATGGTTATAAGTATTAAAAACAAAAGCATCTCCAAAATGGGAATTGAAGATTCACCACCTAAAAATGAATAAAAAAAATATGTATACAATAAAAC
Organism: Lithobius niger; assembly: GCA_023313725.1. Lineage (NCBI taxonomy): Eukaryota > Metazoa > Arthropoda > Chilopoda > Lithobiomorpha > Lithobiidae > Lithobius > Lithobius niger. Next base: position 8,446 of record JAHWFP010241640.1, read on the forward strand.
ACTTTGTTGCAATAGCAACCGGTCAGGCAAGGACCGAGGGTCACTAACAGGCCGCCAAAGTTTAATAGGGCGGGAGCAGACATATGAAGAGCGGAATTATATGCAAGATTACACATTCAACTCGGAGGATAAGACCGACGCATAAACATATCTAGATTAAACGAGCTGAGGCAGATTCGAAACGTATGAATTGTGGGCGAGGTGACAATTTTGTCTGGTAAAGAATTCCAAATCTTAACAGCACGCAACGCGAAAAAGCTATGTCTACAATCTAAATATGTTGCGCCAGGGTCAGCTAGTTAGTATTTAAAGCGAGCGACATGTCGATTCTAGACTGATTGTGAATGTGTTGACACTAAGTGCCCGTACTACTTGTTCTGGAAGTGAATTCCAGTAAGAAATACGCCTCTTAAAATGGCACTATCACCGATTGAAAGGCGTACGAAAATACCATTGCGCAAAGATTTTCCGGAAAATGTTCAAATTCCCTGATTTTTGGTAGATATTTTTCAAATTCCCTGATTTTTAGTAGATATTTTTCAAATTCCCTGATTTTTGGTAGATATTTTTCAAATTCCATGATTTTTGGTAGATATTTTTCAAATTCCTTGATTTTTGGTAGATATTTTTCAAAGTCCTTGATTTTTGGTAGATATTTTTCAAATTCCCTGATTTTTGGTAGATATTTTTCAAATTCCCTGATTTTTGGTAGATATTTTTCAAATTCCTTGATTTTTGGTAGATATTTTTCAAACTCCCTGATTTTTCCCTTAATTTCCCCGACTTGATAAATTCTCTGAATTTTCCCGGTTTTCAGGTTGAACGCCATTCTCTCAGAGAAGGACAATTTTGCTAGGAAAATCCCATCGGAAATTTCTAAGTTCTTTTACATGCCACAGTCACAGGGCCCTTCTCGTCCCGAAAATGCTATGGGTGACTGAGGCCGAACACGAACCCGACATCTCTGCCTCACGAGACGGACAGGCTAACCATCAGGTCACCTTGTTCCACAGGGGCTTGTCCCATCGTCCCTCGTGCGCGCGAGTCGCATGGTGGATACACACTATAGATCGTTTATCTCTCGTGACGTGCCTACTCTAATTAAAGCCCTTAAAACCTATGTGCGGCCTATTCTCGAATATGCCAGCCCATTCTGGTCTCCATATCATTTTACAGACATCAAACATATTGAATCTGTACAGCGTTCGTTCACGAAATATCTTCCGGGATACTACAATTTGCCTTACGCAATGCGTCTTAGTAAGCTGGGTCTCAAGTCTCTCGAGCTGCGGCGATTGCACGCAGATTTATGCCTAACATTCTCCATCCTACGGGGATTTGTTGATTTTGACCCAAAGCTTTTCTTCGTGGTTCGTGGCAATAGCTATACTAGGGGACACGCACTTAAACTGATGGTTGCGCCTAAAAAAAGAGACTGTAGAAAATATTTTTTCTCAAATCGTGTGGTACACCCCTGGAACAGCTTATCATCGGAGGTGGTGGATTCTGCGAACTTACGTATTTTTAGACAACTTCTTAAAACGACCGATCTTGCAAGATTTTTTTAATGTTTTTAATATGTTCTTGTTTTTAATATTTTTAAAATGTTTTTATACGCTTTTCTTTTTAATATTTTTTTAATGTTTTTAATATGTTTTGTTTTTAATATTTTTAAAGTGTTTTTAATATGTTTTGCTTTTAATATTTGTTTTTAATGTTTTATTGCAATTGCTCCTCTTTTAGTCATATAATTGGTTGTATGTATCTTATTTCTCTTTTATCTAATGTATGAATATTATCCTTTTAATACTGGACAGGTGTTAGCGGAATCTAACAGTCCCTTCCTGTTTTCCATTTTCCTAGTTATGGAAATAAATATCTTACTTACTATATATACAACGTATAGAGTGTATCCGTGCAACGCGCGGGCGCGAGGGCGGACGGGCCGACCAGCCCCTGGGTCCTACCCCCACGAAATGTTTATAACAGGATTCCAAAAAAATAAGTCAATTAATTTCCCTGAGTAGTCCAGGATGAACCGAGGTCATTTCCAAGCTATTTATCGTAATTTTAGGAAGGATTTTTTTTCACACATTTTACCAGTGTTTATTGTTCACAGTCGGGGGAGGGGGGGGGGCCACACAAATTGCAAAACAGTGGCCCAATTTAATCAACTTAATTTTAGGTTGATAAACAATAAATGACAAAGGAGAAAAGGTTAACAAAGCAGACAGTCTGCATTAAAGACTGTCGGGATATCCTAGGTTCGCGTCCCAGTCGGGGCAGTTGTCTTTTCTTTCTTTGTCTCTGATTAGTGTGTTTCGACAACGCCAGTCTGTATGGCATGCTGTTTGCTTCGTTAACTTTTTAACTTTTAGGTGTCACTACAAAAATACAACATTTTTAAACACAACGGGGTTAACAAAATGTGTTTTAACGCACTTCGGCCTAAGCCTATGCTAAGTGTGCTGTGCTTTTTTCCTGTTTTTTCCATAGTGGCGTATATAGGATAAGGGGGGGGGGAGCAGGAAGGCATTGCCCACGCCCATTTCGCAAAATATCCTTTTTTGTGCCAATATATGCTGGCACTGCTGCCAGAGAAAGGGCCAAAGGCCTAAAAAAAAAGGCCATACCATGCGCCGTGGCTGTTTGCTGTGACGTGCATATCACGTGACTGGGCTAGCCCACTCAGACGGCCAAACAGCCGTTGTTCTCGTTCATCATTGGCTAACTCATGGTGACGTCACGGCAAACAGCCATTGCGCGTGGTATAGGAACCAAGCAAACAATAATAGTAAAAAACCTACCCAGAAAATAAATCTCATTATGCTCTTACACTAGAAGTTGCCCCTGTCGTCTCTGATGTCGTCCACGCTACTGGTTTTCCAGGATTTTTGTGAAAAATCCGAGAATTCCCTGAGTTATCCCCGAGGCAGGTTGCGTTTTTTACACTGACCACCGGATCCCAAGTGTCCTTACTGTTCTCAGCCGAATGTGATAGTAATTTTTTTTTTTCCAAATTCCGTGCCTCGCTCGCGGTAGCGCTCTCGCTGCGGCTAAACATCTAAAATCGGAAACCGTACCCAAAAACTTGTCCCGCCAAAACTTTTCTGCCCAAAACTTGTCCGGCCAAAAACGTGATCCGGCCAATGGCTATGATCAGTAGTGAAGCGTCGGATCCCCGGGCTGTCCGTGCAAATAAAAAAAAATATATTAGCATCGCCGATTCCAAAGTGGTCAAAATTCCCCAAATTGTCGGGTTCCCCAAGTTGGGGGAACCCTAAATCAGTTATGGGAAGAATAAGGGCTCCTCACCGATTGATCTCTCGTTGGACTAGAATGACGTAATATGATCAACTGAACAATATTTTCGCATAAAAGTTTTTGGGCAAAAGCTTCGTTAGGCCGTCAGAAATTATTGAAAGCCGCACTCTTTGCGCTGACGGACGAGAGGCCGTTTTCTTCCCATGTTCTCAGCTGACTGTTTCGTCAATATCGACTTGTACTTTCGATATCGAACGTTTACACAGGTAATTTACACACGAGATTAGAATTTACGAAATCGTTGCGAAAATGTTATCGCCTTCGCCTCCATAACTAGAGCATCAGAATTTTGTTATCTTATAGTTTAATATTAGAACGGAATCGTCAACGAGTGCGAGGGAGAAATATTGGACTTCGCCCAAGTCATGTAGGGTTATCGACCTCAGTGGTCAAATAAAGGAACATCTGTTATTACTCAGATATATAGAATGTGTGGGTTACTGGGTATGGTACACGCGCAGCTGTTGACCAGAAACAGACCCTGCCATGGGTGATAACGTGCAGCACGTATTTATTATCAAACAGCATACGCAGACTAGCGGCCAATCTGGATCCCGTGGTCCATCGCCACGAGCGTTAACTCTGGCTTATTTTGGAATTGTGCTTGGATTTGATATGGGATTTGTTTTGGACCGACCCACGACAACACGGAACCGTTGGCCACGCACAGGTGAGCTTACAGTCATCCATCAACATTGTTTTTTAATCGAAGACACCTAATTACTCTCTACAAAGTCCTTACATTCAATTACGGTAGCCCTGAGCTTCGGAAACCTTAAAATGAAACCGTACTCCGCCACGCGTGGGCATCCCCTCCAACTTGAGTTTTCCTTCCGTAAACACGCGTGAGCGCGTCACATCTTTTTAGTCTTCTGTACAGCCTTACCGGCTGAGAAAACTACTGCAACGACTTGGTCCGTTCGTCGGTTTTTTTCAACTTCGCAACGGTACCAGAGACGACCGCGGTTTACAACGTTAGATTCAGTGTCAAAAGTTAATTAAATAAAAGGGCAAATTTAAAAAAATCGTTACTACCTTTTAGCAAATAGACTTCTTCGACGTAACTAAATTAAATAATAACATTTGATCGTCGAATTGAAATTCTAAGGGTAACACGCAGCCGTAAAAACAATAGTCTCGTCGCATTGGTACACGAATGAAAAGGCTTACCGTCAAACCAAATTCTTCATTAGGCCTATCTGCTAGTTACGAAAATAAAACTGCAGTTAAAAAATATCAGGCCTAAAAAAATGAAAATTAGGCTTAAAATCACGTTACCACGGCAACGTCAAGTTGCTATGAGTCGCTGCTGGCTTCATCAACAGCCTCTCTCCCATCACTTTTTACTACCACTGATCTATTAGAATACGTTGCACGTTACGTTGTAACACTGTGACTGTGTGCTCGGAGGCGCACCGTGTTGCAAAAATGAATAGGCTTACTATACAATGCTGCTTACGAACTTAAAGCTGCAGGTAAAAATTAGGCCTAACACCTGACAATTACACCTAAAATGTAAAATAATCTAAAAAGCTAACACATTTTTAACCGGCAATTTTGATGGTTACTGATTTTAGATATAGAGATAGCTGTTGCAATGCGTGATAGAGGTGTGCGCCTCACCATTGGTAGTGGCGGAACTGTACAGAAGACCGATTAAAACTAGGTAGCCGCCGTAGCCGCCTGTTTTCTCGTATCCTACCACCCTGGAACACCCTTCCCGCCTCTATGGTTTTCGCCCCCTCTACAAACTCCTTCAACAACCGATTCGATATTTATATTTCTAATCACCAATTCATATTTTACACACTACTTCGACTAGAACACCCCGATTGTTTTTGTTTATGTCTCCCTTAAAGTTACCCAGTTACCATGGCATGCAAATTCGTTGGATAAGTATAAACTGAAATGATATTGGGTGCATCTGGGAATTTAAAAAAATGATGTATTTCTATTATCGTAAATTGTGCTGGCTCATGATTGCTACAAATTTCACTTTTGGGCGTATTAATTAACTGGAAATGTCAAAATTGCTGTTGGTAAAAGAAACTGTGGGTATTTATACAATATTTATTTATATTTATAGATACAACTTGTTATAGAATACGACTTGTTACAACTTGTTGTGCTGTTGCAACAGCACTTAAAACAGATGCAATTTTCTCAATTGTACATTTGATTATTTCAATTAAAAATCATCCAAATTTTATCCGTGTACATTTTAACAAGTAAAGTGTTCAATCATATAACCCCCCTTTTTTACGGCACACTTGACTTTTTTGTTAGTAATTATATTAGAGTTAAAAAAAAAAAGGTTTGAAAGGGTTTAACGAGCGTTAACCACTCCTGGTCATCTGCCCGAAGCCCTAAGGCCCTATGTCTGTATTAGAGTTAATTAAAGTTAACAATGGTTTTAAGAATAGCCATTTTACTGTAGTTTCTATCCTGGCTCAAAATAAGGGAGCATCGTTATTTACCTACTTTTATTGGCTGTTTAGCCATTAAATGTACCGGGAATTTATGGGACTATATCCCGTCCATGAGTATTGTGTGAGAAATATAGATTGTATAGTATAAGAGCTTAAAGGGGGATTGCCACCAAATGACAAGCTGCTGCATCTATAGCCACTCACCGCTATCTAGTTCTGCCTAGCCCTTACTTTCAATTGGCGAAAGAACACACAAATACATTTCTTTTTACACAACGAACAAGCCACGAGCCTCTTTACTTATTGAGTGCAAAGTTAATGCGCCCACGTGCACCAGGACGCAAGCGGTAAAGTTAAGCCTAACGACATCACGGACGCTTTTTTTTTCTATACTTGGACCGTTTTGAAACGCCAAATTTGAACCGTTAGATGGGTGCCATCCAGTGGCAGTGATATCGTTAGCCTTGACCGCTTGCTCCCTGGTACACGTGGACGCACTAACTTGACGTTCAGTAATTAAGGAGGCATGTGGCTGGTTTGTTGTGTAAAAAGAAATTTCTTTGTGCATTCCTTCGCTTGTTGAAATCGAGTGGTTCGTAGAACTAAATAATGGTAAACGGCGCTGGATGCTGCAACTTGCCATTTGGTGATTAGGCACCTTTAAGGTCGCAATAACTTATTACGATCTTCGCTATGCATGGCGTACCGTAAACGCCAGAATCATCCAGGAAAATAAAATCGCCGTGGAGGATAAAACCGCACTGATTACTACGGATCAAAATATTTTTCGGCAGTGGCGCCAAGTCAATTATTTTCTTGCATTTTAAAGGACTGTGCCGTAAAATGACGTGTCCACTGTAAAAAAGACGTGTGATTGGTAAACAGAGGTGTGTAAAAAGAAATTTCTTTGCGCATTCCTTCGCTTGTTGAAATCAAGTGCTCCATCGAACGAAATAATGGTAGACGACACTAGATGCTGCAATCTGTCATTCGGTGAATAGAGCAGTGACATTTGCCGCCATATTGGCACCAGTATGGGTTTTGGAGGGCATAACTACAAGGTGCACTACTACATAAAAATGGAGGAAAAAACAACGGAAAGAGCGGATTTCTTAGGCTTAAAATAACGTTGTTTTCTCCAACAACAAAAATCGCGCGTTTTAGGTCTAAGAAATCACTCTTCACAGCATCGGCTTCAGTATGACGCCCTTCTGTTTCTCTCTGCAGCGCCCCTTGCAGCTAACCCATTAAGGCTCCAGCATAGAGTTATATACAATAATACTACGTCGTGTCACTGCTCTATAGGAACCTTTACATTTTTGAAAGTCGCCGCTGCCCTCGAAAAATATCGGCACTGCTATTTACACAGCTACGAAAAAAAATTACTCGTTATCTAAGGAGCCAAATTTCTGGTTCCGTGTTACAAGCGCACTTGTTACTAACGCACACTCAAATTTCGTATCCTCGAGCGCACGCAGCAGAAATGAACCGTTGCGTCGAGCGCACAAGGCCGCCCGCATGTCAAAAAACTCCATCGCGTTACGCAGTTTTTATCCATTTCGTAATAAACGGCTGAAACCTGTTCGTTGCATTCAGTGTAAAATTACGTTATATGAATGAATAAAGAATGCACTGTACTAAATTACTTGATACTAAACTTGGGAGTATGGAGTTTGAATTGTGACTTAAGAAGTTGTGTTTTTTGAAAACGGTTATTAAAGTTTTCATGGAAAATAAAAATAAAAGCTCATAAACTCCTGTTAAACACGGTAACAACAAGGTAAAACAAGGTGTCCGAGGCCTATTCTTGAGTTATCCGCAGAACGAACACAGATAATCGATTGTACGTTTTCAGTAGCAGAGTGCCTTGTTGATATCCAAGATGGTTACAAAAACAATGGCGGCCATCGATTAAAGCCACCCCCTCCAGGAAGACGTAGCCGCTCACAAAATACTTGCAGGACTCAAGATACACCGGGCACACAATAAACAACTTTTTTTTATTTATCCTAAGCAGACAAGTCTGAAACACTGACTGAGGGGTCGTGCTTCGCGCTACTATACATCGTGATTTCTGTAATCCTTACAGAGCATGACGCAAGCAATCGTGAAACTCCGGGTGTGAACTTCCTTCCTTTGCGCTGCCTAAAAGGTTTCATCTTTGTTGACTGCCTCGGTAAATGAACAAGAATTACTAGAAATATTTTTAAAAACTCTGCTTCGTTAAGGGTGCCTGAATCTCCGGATGTGGGCTCTCTGCCTGTGCGCTACATATACGGTGCGCTCGATGCACGTATACGCTAGTAACACGAAACCTGGTTTCTATAGAGTAGTGACATTTGCCGCCATATTGGCACCAGTATGGGATTTGGAGGGCGTAACTACAAGGTGCACTACATAAAAATGGAGGGAAAAACAACGGCAGAGCGGATTTCTTAGGCTTAAAATAACGTTGTTTTCTCCAACAACAAAAATCGCGCGTTTTAGGTCTAATAAATCACTCTTCACAGCATCGGCTTCAGTAAGACGCCCTTATGTTTAGCTCCGCAGTGCCCCTTGCAGCTAACCCATTAAGGCTCCAGCATAGAGTTATATACAATAACACTACGTCGTGTCACTGGCTCTATAGCACACACTTGTTTTGGCGGCGCACACCTCTGTTTACCAATCACACGTATTTTTACACGTGGACACGATATTTTACGGACCATCCTTTAAAATGCTAGAAAGTAATTGACTTGGCGCCACCGCCGACAAATATTTAGATCCGTAGTAATCAGTGCGGTTTTTTTCCTCCACGGCGATTTTATTTTCCTGGATGATTCTGGAGTTTACGGTACGCCAAGCATAGCGAAGATCGCAATAAGTTATTGCGACCTTAAAGGTGCCTCTACACCGAATGACAGGTTGCAGCATATAGCGCCGTCTACCGTTATTTACTTCTACGTAGCACTTGATTTAAACAAGCGAAGGAATGCGCAAAGAAATTTCTTTTTACACAACAAACTAGCCACATGTCTCCTTAATTACTGAATGTAAAGTTGGTGCGTACACGTGTACCAGAGAGCAAGCGGTCAAGGCTAACGATATCACTGCCACTGGATGGCACCCATCTAACGGTTCAAATTTGGCGCTTCAAAACGGTCCATGTATAGAAAAAAGCGTTCGTGATGTCGTTAGGCTTAACTTTACCACTTGCTTCCTGGTGCACGTGGGCGCACCAACTTTACACTCAATAATTAAGGAGGCACGTGGGTTGTTTGTTGTGTAAAAAGACATTTATTTGTGTGTTCCTTCGCCTGTTAAAAGTAAGGGCTAGACAGAACTACATATCGGCAAATGGATGTAGATGGTGCAGCTTGTTATTTGATGGCAACCTCTCTTTAAGGGGCGTCTTTAGTCAAGTCGATGCTGTGAGAGCGGATTTTCTTAGGCCTAATAAACGTTGTTTTGTCTAATCCGTTACGTTCCGAAACGCACTTTAAGGTTATAAATCGGGAGGAAAAAAGATTCCACTTGCTGCAAATTGTAACAGCTGCCAGCTGTGTCCCTCAGAATAGAGTTGTTGTTGTTGTTGTTGTTGTTGTTTTTGTTGTTGTTGGGACTCGTTGCACCACGGCATTTTTAGCATTCTGTACAGCCGAAACGGCTGAGACGACTACAGCAACGACTTGGTCCGTCCGTCCGCCCATCTGTTGCCGTTTTCAACGCAGAATCAGACAGAGACAAACGGTATAGGCTGAAAATTTGATTTGAGTACAATTGATCCACCGGCCCCCCCCCCTCCCCCTCCTCCACCTCACGTCGCTCTGCGCTGTGGTCAGAGAATCATGTCCTTATTTTTTACTAATTGGAGCACCACTTCATATTCCCAAAAAAATACCATGCTTTGCTCGCACCTGGCGATCAAACCAATGATCCGATTTTCAACTTTTATAGCTTTAAACGTACGTAGGCCTAAGGCTTTTTAAACGCTGTTTTAATGTGACTACAATGCGCTTGTTGATGTTGTTACTTTGATGGTGAATTTTGCTTACACTTATACAGATCGAACCAATGCACGATTTTTAATGTATAGTGTCCGCGGCCTATCTTGAGTTCGCCCCAGAACGAGACAGATATTCGATTGCATGTTTTTGGTAGCAGAGTGCCTTGTTGATATCCAAGATGGTTACAAAAACAATGGCGGCCGTCGATTAATGCCGCCCCCTCCAGAAAACGTAGCCGGTCATAAAATATCTGCAGGACTCAAGATAAACCGCGCACACAATAGGTATTTGTATTATCAAGCATTTATAGGGTTTATAGGGTTTATAAATTCTTGGTATTATTAAAGAAAACGCTTAAGTGTATAAAATACCGATGTAAGTCTTAGAAAAACCTAATGCTCTAAAGGAACATATAAAGACATAAGCCGTCAAGTAAAAGTGACTCCAGCTTTGTAAGCCGTAAAAAACTTTATTGCTCTAAAGAAACAGATACAAGAAAAAGACATGTAAAGCAGCAGCATCGCACGAATACGTAGTTTCCTCGGATAGTCCCCTGTAGCACAGTGATTAGAGCGCCCGGCTAGTAAGCACGAAGTCCTGGATTCGAGTCCCAGTCGGGGCAGTTGTCTTTTCCTTTTTCCACAGGTTGTGTATCTTATATTCATACAAGGCACGTCGTTAACGCAGACTGTTTGTTTCGTCAGTCCTTTACCTTGTGATTTTTTTATTTATTGCTCGCATTATTTCTAGTATGGAGACCAAGTACCAAGTTGCTCTCCCTCCTTGTGTTTGTTTGTGGCCTTTAGGTCACCACGAGAAAGGCTGAACAGCTACTAAGCTCGGCTGGACCCTACGCCAAGGTCAACTCTTCCAGCAGAGTGGTTAGAGTGCCCGTCTAGTAAACGGAAAGGCCTGGGTTCGAGTCCCAGTCGGGCAGTTGTCAAGAATGTGTATCTTTTAGTTTTACAAGGCCAGTCTTTAAGGCAGATTGTTCGCTTCGTTACCCCTATACCTTGCGATTTTTTTTGCCTTTATTTATTACTCGCATTATTTCTTGTGTTTAGGGCAAGAAGCAAGTTGTTTCTGTCCTTGTGCGTGTCTGTGGCCTCACACTCACCACTGAGAAAGGTTGAACCGCGACTATAATGTCCGCGCCCTATCTTGAGTTCTCTGCAGAACGAATACAGATAATCGATTGTACGTTTTCAGTAGCAGAATGCCTTGTTGATATCCAAGATGGTTACAAAAACAATGGCGGCCATCGATTAAAGCCACGCCCTCCAGGAAGACGTAGCAGCTCACAAAATACTTGCAGGACTCAAGATACACCGTGCGCACAATAAGCACGGCTAGATCACGTAGCCAGGGACCGATGCAGTGGTTAGTGCGCCGGGCTAGAAAGCGGGAAGACCTCGGTTCGATTCCCAGTCGGGGCAGTTGTTTTCCGTCTTTCTCAGATTAGTGTATCTTGTATTCTCGCAAGGCCAGTATAATGCAGACTTCATGCTTCGTTATCCTTTTATCTTATGATTTTTTTTTCTTCATACAATATTCTTGTTGTTGTTGTTGTGCTTGTTGGGGCAATTTTGCTTTCAACTGGAGATCAAACCAATGTATCGATTTTCAGTTTCTACATCTTATGTAGGTATAAACAGGAACCAGGGCCTTTTGAGCGCTATTTTCACGTGACTATAATATTCTAGTTGTTGTCATTCTTGTTCGGGAAATTTTGCTCTCACCTAGATATCGAACGAATGGGCCAATTTTCAATTTTTATAGCGTAAAATGTAGATATTAACAAGGAACAGGGCTTTTTGAACGCTATTTTAAGGCGATTAAAATGTTCTTGTTGTTGTTGTTGTTCTTGTTGTGCTTGTTGGGATAGTTTGGCTCAAACCAATCAACCGCTTTTCTATTTTTATAGCTTAACATGTCGGCACTAACAAGGACCAGGGCATTTTAAATGCCATTTTAACGTGATTACGACATGCTTGTTGTTGTAGTTGGAACGATTTTTAATTTTTATGGCTTAAAATTGCAGGTATTACGAAGGCATAAGTAAAAAAAAAATTAATCAAAACTATTTGCTGACGAAAAACACAAATACCCCCAAGTTTGTTAAACTTCTTCTAATACGCTTCAGTGAACAGTTTAATATTAAGAATGTTCTGTGGAGACTATGTAGCCCGAATAGTAGCCTACGAATAAGGCTGAAGACATGAACTTTATTCGAAACAGTCTGATGAAGAGAATGTAGCAACAAAATATATATTAGGATACAATAAATATTAAATATCAAGCTTAATTCTCGTTCATCCGATAAATTATCTCTAATTCGTTTATCTCATTCAAGTCAAATGTAATTTATCTAATTAAATCGTGTTTATCCCATTTCTTGCAAATATTTTCTATCTCCTTTATGTCAAATTTCGTTACCTCATTTATCTAGTTTATGTCGAATCTTGTTTAGCGCATTAATCTTCAATCTCGTTTATCGCCTATGTCAAATCTCGTTCATCTAGCTTATCTCAAAAAACGTCCATCCCAATAACCTCATACCGCGGTTATCTAATATATTAAAATTCTAGTTATTTAATTTATCTGAAATACCTTAAAGGAAAAAATAACAGATCATAGTTTTAAAAAGCGCTTAAGCGTATAAAATACGGACGGAAGTGGAAGCCTTAAAAGTACTAAATGTTGTAAAGGAACAGACACAAGAAAACGATATGTGAAGCCATCATCATCATACTAATAAGTGTAAAAGCTCAGCTTTTTTTTTTTGGGGGGGGGGTTGCTGAAGATTCTTTCACACGTATTAGTACGACGCTGATGGCTTACAGGTCTTTTTATTGCATCTGATCATTTAAAGCATGAAGTTTTTTAATGCTTACACCCGTATTATGTTTAAGCGGTTTTTTTTTAATACTAAAACGTATCCACGGTGTCTAAAAGGTCCAGGCCAAACTCGTAGTTATTAACTGAATAAAGATGGAAAACGAAATTTCGTGTGTGTGTACTGCGCACAGGGAAATCTATCGTTTGATATGAGGAAATGTACCCTATCTCCTCAAAGGCGCCCCCCTTCCCTTCCCTCCTCTCCCCCTTAAGTGGTAACTCTAAAATTCTGTGGAATGGAGGGGGGGGGTGTCAAGTAATACATTATCAAATGTATGGAAATGTATTAAAAAAGGGAAATATGAACATTAAAATACCATTAATAACTCAACCCCGTACTACAAGGCGACCATTTAAGTGTGCCATTCCCATTGTCATAATTCCGGCTGTATAATTCACTTAGAAAGAAGGCTAAAAAGTCTTTTTAGTGCTCTTTGCCGTTCGGAATTTTAGTTATTTTTGGTGGATGGGAGCTGGAGGCACTTATTCTATCCTTTAGTAGACATAGCAACATCTTCGTAATTCGAAGTGGAAAAAAAAAACAGTAGAACAGTCTGTTTTGTCTTTTGATCAACCTTTCTATGTTAGTCAGAGTAGGACTTACGAAAGTGGGAGTGTCACAGAATTACAAACTTAAGTAGTCGCCATATTGTAGGTGGTTGTGATCACCAACGGGATTTTAAAGTAAATATTTTTCTTGTTTTAAGATCTTTCCATTGGTGTAATTACTCGCCCCCCCCCCCACAACCCATTCCATAGAAAAAATTAAAGCCACCCCCTTGGGGTCTCCTTAAAGTGTAGAGCGCATCTACACCATACCAAATGATAGATTTCCCTACCCAATACACACACACACACACACACACACGAGGTTTCATCCATTTTTACTCATTCAAAAACTATCAGGGTGACCTAGTAGTTTCAAGACACCCCACATAATTTTGTATTTAATGTCTTTACTTTTCGTTTTGAAGCTTGGTTTCTATGAACCAAGCTTCCATAAGATGCTATCTAGCGAGGCTGGTGCCGTATTTATCCTCATCACCGATCGCCATTATTACTAATTTATTGACTTGACGCATGCACGGACTTCGGCTGTTGACGTCGTATATATTTGCTAATTCAATGGAGGAGGCCTGCTGACGTTATGTAATTGTGATCTTTGAAACCAGCATGACTGTCGTTCTCGACCCAATGAATTGACGCAACTCTGGACTAACAAACAGTGAATACTTACGTAAGCCGGACCGCTCCAAACGTAAAAAATTTATTCCAGTGTGTGAAGCTACCGAATTCCAGTCGACAATAAGAATGAATATGAGCTACTGACTGAAAATGTTGTATCATGTCACTGGAAGGGCATCACTGGTTCAAAATGCAACGTTAAAGTACGCTTGTCCCACGCGTGACCAGGAACATAGTCGGCTGCTAGTGGCAGCAGATATAAGCCCTACCGATTAAAAATCAAATGCCACATGCGTCGTCACTAGTTAGTTTGCTTTTCCGGCGCGCTGCCGCCAATAATTCTGCCATTGTTGTTAACATTTCCATTGAGAAATGTCGTCAAAATTTGAAATAGACATAATAACTATCCAACAAAGATCATAGTCGCTATTGTGCGCGCAGCGTATCTTGAGTCCTGCAGATATTTTATGAGCGGCTACATCTTCCTGGAGGGAGCGGCTTTCATCGACGGCCGCCATTGTTTTTGCAACCATCTAGGATATCAACAAGGTGCTCTGCTATCGAAAACATACAATCGATTATCTGTATTCGTTCTGGGGCGAACTCAAAATAGGCCGCGGACACTATAGTTACATTTATTTTTTCAACAACAATAAAAATTCCTAAACATCGTGATCTGTAGTGACTACCACAGGGGCTCGTCACAAAACACGTGCAGAACAGCGTTTTTGTTGTTGTTGTTTTTTATTTCTGTATTTTTTTTTTCGTCCCGCCAAGTAAAAATAGAATGCCAGAAACAGCGTACCCTTGTTTAAAGCAAAAAATGGAGCAAAAATAAACCTAAACGAATTACTATTCTCCCACCACAAATCTTACAACTTTGTTTGGAGAGGAGGGGGTCCCTTGGATTGCAAATTTTCAACAACAATTCGTGCACACATACCATATAAAACCAAGTTTTACAGACTGCAGTTGTGGTCTTATTTTAGTTTTTGCTCAATAACGCCGCAAAGGTTTGAGCTGGAGGTTTGAAATAAACTATATCAAACTTCCAGCTTATTGAAATTATACAACGGAATGTCAAATTGGTCAAAATTTGGCGACAATATGAATTTCCAGTTGTTGAGGTACAACAACAAAAATAATGTTCATTTGTGTTAATTCAAGACACACCCACGTGGCGCAGAGCCTCAGTGATGCACCCAATGAGGGAGGAGGCAAAAAAAAACTAATCCCCCCCCCCATGACAAAAGTTACGCACAAAGTGTGTTAAAAGTAAACAAATCGGCATTTATTTCAGCTTAAAAACTTCTTGACAAATTGCTTTTCAGACATTTCAAAGACGCTACAATTTCTGAATACAAGTAGTTTGATAGGGCACTTAGGGGCCCACCCACACCCTCCCTAGACCTCTTGGCTGAATTCTTGGGCTCCATTTTCAATTCTAAGCCTTTTTTGTGCCTCCTCCCCTTCCACTCCATCTTTCCAAGGTTTACTGCTGATGAGCGTGCTGATTTTGACTTTATGTGGCCAAATGCCATGACTGTGAGAACTCAGATGAGTACGAAGTCACTGACTTTCAGTCCACCTTGAGGTCATAATTTTGCTGACTTCTGACGGAATCACTTCAAATTACAGGAATACAACGACAATTTGTTGAAATTCATTAAACAGCAATCTAAGTTGTAGAAAACTGCACTTCTTTTGACTGACTTACGCTTAGCACTACGCACTTGCCGATAAAAATACACTTATTTAATATTTCAAGGGTAAGTTCATCATCATTTACAAAAGTTAAACTCCCAAACACCAATCCACTCACCCCCAAAAAGACAGTTTGAGCTTTGCCGCAAGAAAAGTATACTTTGAATCTAATTTGTACCTAACGGTGAATTTCATACCGACGCATTTAATGTTCACTTTATCCTGAATGTACGTTTGGTTGGAGTTTTCAAATTATCTCCCTCACACGGCTGCTTGTATAAAGTTCGCTGAGGTTTCCAGTGCATGACAGGTTCAGTCATCATT
The DNA here is from genome assembly GCA_023313725.1 of Lithobius niger. NCBI lineage: Eukaryota > Metazoa > Arthropoda > Chilopoda > Lithobiomorpha > Lithobiidae > Lithobius > Lithobius niger. The sequence continues at coordinate 24,299 of JAHWFP010241640.1, forward strand.
AACCTGGTCAGTTGTAGTTTAAGGCCCAAAACATAACTAGCCTACCGCCAGTTCCACACTGATGAAACTGTTAATGGATGCAATGTACATATGTCAGACTGTTTATCCGAGCAGATTTGTGACTTGCAACACTGCTTTGATCATCCTAACAATTTTACTGAACTGCAAAGATGTTGGAGTATTTAATTACTGCTCCTACAGTTTAGGATTGTGACGGCTTGTTTTAT
>JAHWFP010241641.1:0-34890 GCA_023313725.1 Lithobius niger
CACTAATACGTGTAAAAGAAGCTCCAGCTTGTTTTTTTGGTCGCTGGAGATTCTTTTACATGTATTAGTGCGACGCTGATGGCTTACATGTCTTTTTCTAATATCTGTTCCTTTAGGGCTTTAAGTTTTTTAAGGCTTACATCCGTATTTTATACGCTTAAGCGTTTTTTAATGCTAATATTTAATTAACTTTACGTGTTATGAAGAAGAACAAGTGAATGTAAAATCTCAGGAATAAGTAGGGATCTGTGTTTCATTTATCCCTTAAGAACGCACGCAGACTTTATTTAAAGCAGTTTCCCGAAGTTATTTATTCAAGAATTAGTACAAAAAAAATCACGTTAAAAGTAGTATGTTGACTATTTTCAGGTGAAAATTTACCTTCGTAATTTCTAACATCAATTAACCAATGGGAAGCCAGTAAAGGGCAGCCACCAGCCAATCATACCTCCTTAACACAATTAAAACAAACAAACGGTATTTTTTTTCAGATAAAACTGTCAGCTTTGTTCCTTTATGTTTTTTTTTTTACGATCGAATCGTCTGGTTTCCAGGTCTCCGCCACATAACGGAAGTATGAAAAACTGCATTTAGTAGGCCTAAACCAATTTCCAAAACCAAACCTAATTTCGGCGAGTTTGTGATAGAACGTTGAGAAAGCCAAACTACTCAGGAGGCGGTATATTCTCGTTTCGAATACCACTCGAGCGTATTTAAGTATCGATAAATGTTTTCAGCCCCTCGTTACATTCTGAAGCTGATAAAAACACCTCATGCAAGCGCTTGGTGCTTTTTTTTCAGCTTCGAAATGTAACTCGAAGTTCAGTCAGAACATTTATCGATTAAAGACTACGCTCTCGAGACATTACCACTGAAAAAAAAAACGGTACTTTTTAACCGGTTTTACTGATTTACAAGTTTCAAGCCACTCGGGTATAAAATCAATGTGGGCATTTTTGTGGATGGTTTCAAAAGTTACGGTGCATACAGACAGACGGACAGATGGACGATAAACAGGCACCAAAACAGGATGGTAATTTATTCCACTTTGCCCCACGTGTCATTCAAAATTTCAGGAAAGAAATGCATGACCATCTTCTATAAGCGTCACTCGTACAATGTATTACTACATCACCCGTACACAGCACCAGGACGTACTGCAGAGAGATCGTTTTGTAAAGACCCGTGCCATGTGTGCATAAGTCTGTAACGCGAGTTCATATTCGCGTCCTCCTAGCTTGGAGACCACGGCTCTCAAAACTCGGCGGTGATGGCTCGCTTATCTCGTGCTCCCAGAGACCTCTCATGAAACCTGCTTTCCATCTTTGGAATTGTTTTTTTTTCTCTCCTTTTTTTGCGTGGGCAAAGCGTCCCTAATTCCAAAGAGTTAACCGCGGCCATGTGCGTTAACTCGTAAATATTATGAGATCCTTGCTATAGCTTCGCTATGTAAAGTTTTAAGAAACACTACTGTGTGCACGGTGTATCTTGAGTCCTGTAAGTATTTTGTGAGCGGCGACGTCTTCCTGGATGGAGTGGCTTTAATCGATTGCCGCCATTGTTTTTGTAACCATCTTGGATATCAACAAGGCATTCTGCTACTGAAAACGTACAATCGATATCTGTGTTCGTTCTGCGGAGAACTCAAGATAGGGCGTATATAGATTGTTGTTGTTTGATGCAGACCAAGCGGTAGCCATAGCGCCAGAATGAAAGAGGGCCAATGTTGATAGACAAACCCCATCGGAAATTCCTAGGATCTATTACATGCCACAATAGACACGAGCATTAGACATCACAGGGCCTTTCTCTTCCCGAAAAAGGCCACGAGTGGCTGAGGCCGGACTTGAACCGGTACCTGTGGCACATGAGACGGTCATGCCAACTATCAGGCCATCTTGCCCCCAAACACTTACAGACTATTTACATTTATTTTTTATATTTTCGGAGAAATTTCATCCGTAAAAAAAAAAAATTTCAAGATTTAGGAAAGAAATCAAAATTCAGATTTGTACTTACATCTTGTGATTTGGCAAAAGTGTCAATAGCCTTTTTCAAATTTTCGACATTGGTGACATCGTCCTTTGTTGCTCTCTGATAAAAAAAAAAAATTGTGGTTATGAGAATAAAATATTCGCAGTTACAAGTATAGGCCTAACCCGTCCCCCGCCAAGTTCAGAAATGAAACATAAATCAACACAGTGTGAAAGCGGAACAATTTAATAAGAAATATCTTTTCAGCTAACGTAATTAATAGCTACGAAGTAGCCGTTTGTACTCTCGCTAAACAAATAATCTAAAAATTTTAATTACTCAAAACAATTTGGCAATCTTCAGGTTGTCTGAATAATGTGTGGGAGGGAAGGGGTATCTTTTTTGGAAGGGGTAGGTGAATATTATATTAAGACCTTGAGTAGATGGGACGGTTGTTAACGCTTTTCCTATTCCGTTCGAGTGCCCCTTTGAAATAATTACTAGTTAACATTGCTCTCCGAAAAGAAAAAAAAATGACTGAAAAATATAAATGGGCTTAAATCACTTCGTAAATTCTTTAATTGTTTATAGTTGAACTCAACTATAAATCAAATTCTAAGATGGTCGATTATACAAAGCAATACATAAGTTCTTGCATATATATTACTACTTACTATTAATATTATTAATTATTATTTTATTTTTAATTTTCTCCCTTAGCGTTGTTACTAATAGTTACTACCACTTCACCAAAAAAAATAATTCAATAAGAAGAAACACCGATTGATCAAACCCAAATTCTGACTCCGAATGCTACGACAGGATTACACTTTTGCCTAAACTGTTCTTATGAATTTGCGGAATAAAATTAAAACACTTACGATGTTGTTTTGCTTCATGAAGCAGTTCCATACTTTTCTCTGAAAGTAAATGACCCAATAACGTAACATTAGTATAACAGCATAAAGTAATAATGTTTAATCACGTTACGGCAGTGAACTTATAAATCTACGGTTTCTGTAATGATACTGCCAACCAGTACTGTCACCCTACTTAATTCATTTTCATCGTTATAAACTGTTGCTCTAGGGCTTTGGCCTGCGTCGGGCAGATGACCGGATGCGGTTAACGCTCGCTAAAACCCATGATCCTTTTCTAAATGACAAACGGTTCAAAGGGTTTTAGCGAGCGTTAAAGGCACATAACTCCCTCCGGTGTATTTTAACAGTTTCACTCGATACATTACCGGAAATAGTTTTATATAAACTGATTTACCTTTCATTTGCTGGTCTAAGGGTACGATGCAGATGTCAGTAGTGGCGCGTGAGTGTTATTAGGCTTGTTTTAAACGGCTCGGTCCGAGCGGTATATAACTCCCGCCACATCGCTGGCAAGCCCCGGCCCTGGAGGAAGGATAATATTATTAATCCTTCGCTCAAGTTTGCGACTTGGTCGTACGATGTGTCACGTTGCAGCGGTCCCGAAATGAGTATGACTAGTGTCGTTGAGCAATGCGCGCTGCGGTCGTTTGAACTATATTTTAGCGTAGGTGACGCAGAGTAAAGCGGCCAGAACGGAGGGATTTATGTGCCTTTAACCAAATCTGGTCATCTGCCCGACGAATCCCTACGTTTGCAGCACCGGGATGGCATTGATAAATAACATTGCTCTATAAACAACGGTCCGTGCGAATGCACGGTATGTACCACTTTTAAAAGTGTGATAAAAAGTACGGAACATTGTTTAAGTGTCCTACACTAACTAGGAAGTGCGTCAGCACACACTTAAAGCCAACTAAACCATGCGCAATGGCTGTTTGCCGTGACGTCACCATGAGTTAGCCAATGACGAACGAGAACAACGGCTGTTTGGCCGTCTGATTGGACTAGCCGCTGTCCGACTGTCCAGGTTCATTGTTGTAGAAAGGAGGTTTGTATTTAGTGCATGGCTCAGTTTGGGCCATTGCTCTAAATAAATCCGTTAATATCCAAAATACATTTGTCGTAAATTGAAAAGTAATATGCAGTGTACGAGGTGTTTAGTTGTCACGAAATGACTGTGATCGTATAAATGAATAGGTGTAGTAATTAATTAAAAATGACGTTAAACCTGGTTATTACTGTAAATATTCAAGTGAAGCGTACGACTTGTGTAATTCAATGGTACAGTAAGACCGCTGTGTAAGCAAAACAAACAAAAAAAGAAACGAATGGTAAGCGAAGGCCCTAAAAAGACTCCATTCATGCTAAATGTTGTTCAATTGAGTTAAACGATTTAAGTTCCATTTATGTAGTGTGTTCCACATTATGTTTTCAGAAAACTGACTGGATGATGACTAGTTTCCTTGCACTAAGAGTGCAAATACATATGGATATCACACTTGTAGACCCAACAAAGGTACTGTTAGAGTTTACGAATGGGATGTTTACGGATTTTTTGCACTCGTAGTGGAAGAAAACGTGGCGTCTTATACAGTCCGTTTTCTGAAAACATAATGTGGAACAAAGTGTAATAGATGTCATGATTGAAGAAGTAGGAATTGTGTATGTGTGCGTGTCGGATTGTGGGGGGTTGTTCGGAATGGTTCTGCATGACCTGACCACCAGTAAACCCCACTGAAAATTTCTCTTACCATATTTTGAAACTTTTCTTTGTCGAAGTTATGTTCTTTTTCGCCTCCGATCTTTCCTAATTTCCCCACAGCTTCTTTGCATTCATCGGACGCTGAAGCGGCACTTTCTTTTACCTAAAACAATAATAATAAATCCAGCGTACACAAATATTTCCACTCCTCCCTTGAAAGGACAAACTAATGACCACATGCTAAAAATGTATTATTTAAGCACTACAAACGGTATCGAAATGCTGTTTGTGTTTTTTTAAAGTGACACTAAAATATTTACGGCGCTCCGTCATCGAATCATTTTGACCAGCATTCACCTCGGGTGACGTTCGTTTTCCAAAATGGCGTGTATACAGCAGAAAGCGATGTGCGTGGATTGGTTTTGCGAGTTCAAATCCTGTATAAGGGCGCCCGCGCACTGAGCGGCCGGGTCGCGCGGTCAGTGGTCGTGGCGGCCAAAACACACGGCGACGTGCCGCGCGGCCGCGTCCGTTTTTCATTGATAATTCTGGATCACGTGGTGAAAAATGAACACGGAACAAGTATGGTCGTCCTGTGGCCGCCTGCACGCCGCCCGGGATCCCAGTGGCCGCGGCGACTGGCTGGCTGCTGCGGCCAAGTGCGCGTTGCTACATACACCGTAAGCATTCTCGTTGTCCGCAGCGACCTGGCCGGACATCGGACATCGGGGGCCCTAGAACGGTGGGTTGAACAGTGTAAACGAACGGAGAGTGTCATAAAGATTACGACAAGTGGAGGAACACGTGCAGTAGACGTAATGGCATCCAAGAAAGTTCACCACCCGTCGTGCGGCTACAGAACTCCAAATGCCTCAATCAATAGTTCTGAAAGTGCTCCACAAGACTTGTTCGATGGTGCTGCTTTACCACTTGCTTCCTGGTGCACGTGGGCGCACCAACTTTACACTCAGTAATTAAGGAAGCACGTGGCTTGTTTGTTGTGTAAAAAGAAATTTATTTGTGTGCTCCTTCGCTTGATGAAAGTAAGGGTTAGGGCGCGTTTACGCAACGACTCGCATTTGCATTCTCGCAGCTAGAAGCTAGAAATCACCTGAAATCCCAACATGGCGGCGGTTTTATGTCTGCCGACTCGCAACGAAAACACTCAATAATGTGAGTTCAGATGCGACTGGGAAAATTGTTTCGTTAGGAGGAATTCATTTATCTTATCGGCACAAATTAGAAAACTGAAATAATTTACTCAAACGACGTCGGATTTAGCTAATCCACGTAGCGTTGTTACCATGGCAACGATGCCTTTGAAATCGCGGATTTGATTCTCGCTGCGAGAATGCAAAGGCGAGTCGTTGCGTAAACGCGCCCTTAGACAGAACGAGACAGCGGTAAGTGGCTATGCAGCCTGTCATTTGGTGGCGAGCCCCCTTAATACAGGATTTGAACTCACAAAACCATACAACGCACATCGCTTTCTGCTGTGCAGACGCTTTTGAAAACAAATGGCACGCGAGATGCATGCTGGTCATAATAGTTCGAAAGTCGCAAAATGGTTTGAATACATCTTTGAAGTAAAACAAATCTCATTTCTGTATCGTTAGTAGTGTTTAAATACAGCAATACTTTTTAAGAATGTGGTCATTATTTTGTGCTCACCCTGTATACTGAATCAGTTCGTTACTCTTGCTTCCTATAAAACTAATATACTCCTGACAAAATGCATGTTTGTAACAGGGTTCATAAAGCACGAGCGTTTACATTTTCAATTATAATTTCCATTAGCCTGCTATTTGAGCCGTGTTTTCCAATAATTGACGGATAGTTTCAAAAATAAGGTCAACCATTTCGTTGAAATCTCAAATTTGCACGCAACTTTTTAAAAGTATTAAAAACTTCATGTAAAAGGCATAGCTTAACTTGAATTCAATCTTGAAGCATTAAAGCAACGTTAGACGAGGGTTACAAAAGAATTTCCAATAAAAAATCGGTTTTTTCCCCGGTATATTCCAGTTTTCCAGCATCCTTACGAACCCTGTAGTAAATTTCCACTTACCTTCTCAAGGTCGATGCAGGTATTGGTACTCTGAAAAAATTAAAATACAATTAAATCAACAAATTTCTGTATATATGAAAGTAAGTCGGAAATAATGTTACAGCAGAAGCATATACACAAGCAATATCGTATAGTTATATTGAATTTAATCGAATGACATGACTCGGCATCGACTAGTGGCAGTTTTAAAAATATTATTCATTTTAATTTTATGTAGTTTTATTTGACACATTTTTGTTAGCTTTAAAACCAATTTTACGCGACTTTTAAGTTGTCACACTACCATTCAACTAAATTTTAAAGACACATGCTGAAAGCAAGGTGTAACTAACACCTCTCGACTAACAAATCGCTAACAGGACAAATAACCGAATCAAAGTCGTTTTTGGCAGCCATATTCTTCAACGAACTCTCATATGCTATTTTTTAGCCGCGCCACTATGACCACCGGTAGGATTATGTTGAAAAGGCTTTGTAAGTATACAGTCGGCGATGGTTAACTTGGCACAGAATTAAAGTACACAAAAACTGACGTCGAGAGGTGCCCAAAGTACTGAACTCTAACCATGGACAGCATTAAAGTTAGTGTTTTAATATAGTGTTGAGTTGGCGCATTGAGCTAGTGCATTGGATACTCTCTGAAAGACGCTGAGTTCTGACAGTACACAGCTTGTGTAGCAGCAGTACACACGCTTTAGACAGAAGAATGTGTTCTGTCGCTGCACAAACTGTGTACTACTTCGTATACAAGTCGTGTGTTGGCTGTGCAGGTACACATGTGTGACGTCATCAGAGTAGGTTCATTTCCAAAGACCAGGTTTCAATTCCCGCACTCATGATTATGGAAGAATTTTTCCGTCAGAATTGCTGCTCACTTGTCATACTTGGCAGTTCACAATGTTGCCTCCATGGTGTACTTAGCTTGTTATTTATTTAATCAAATTAATGGCCCATTTTTTTCCTCATAAGTTGCAGTCATGTTTGAAGGTGCTTCAATTTTTCGCGTAGCTTTTCTTTTTCAGTTTCCGTAAAAATTGACCGATTTTTGACGTGCAAATACGTCATTTTAATCTATATTATTTTAATTTTATCCCCAGCCTTTGAATGGTGCTGTAACGTCAACTTGGCTTTTTAAGTCATCTCCAAATTATTATTAAAAAAAAGGTGTGTCTTATTGTCAGTGTTACCTATATTCGCGTAAATAAATCACTAATCATAATCTACTGTTAAAAATTTGTTTCTAGTAATGAAAACTAATATTTATATTATAAAACGAATTTGGAGTTGTCTATACTTACGATGTCGAAGTCGAAGATTGCTTGAGCAGCCGTTGCGCAAAGCACCAACGCAAAGATAGCCTTCATCATGATTGTAGAGGTAGCCTACTTGCAGACGCAAAAGGTATTACGGAATCTGATGGGTGATCGGTGATCTGTGATAGATTTGCTCGAATCCTCGGTTTATATACACAGTAACGAACCACAAATTTACGATTCAAACGTCATTTTTTACTGATCACGCGACGGTTTTTTTTTTCCGTCATGAGCTTCCTAATTTTGAGGCATCATCCGATGGCATTGTAAACGCCAGCTGTTTGTTATTTGCGGATTATTGCTCAATGTTACACAATGATCGACATTAACTGCTAATCATGTTAAAAGAAGAACTTTATAATTTCCCGGTTTTGTTGTCAAGGTGTAGGTGTGGAGGCGAATAAGTTGGTTTTTTTTCGTAATTAAATTTAGTAGATGATTTTCGCGATGTTAGGTAATCATATCAAACACTGAAACTGGTAAAAGAGAAGTTCAGAATGGTTCGGCCCTTCAAATGTGTGATATCAACACACCAAAATATTCGCCAAGTTAATCGCACCGACTAATAGTTCGAAGGTTAAATGAAAACTAGAACATTTTCACTTTCGGTAGCATTGTTCAATTTTTCGTTTAACGTTCAAAGTATTATTCTGTGTGCGATTAACTTGGCGAATGTTTTGGTGTGTTGGTATCACTCCATTGAAGGGCCGATCCATTCGGAACTTGGCGGTCCCTTTTTACCAGTTTAGGTTTTTGATATGATATCACTTCCTTTTTTAAAATAGTGTATTTGACTCAACTCAATAACAACTGCAGATGTGTAATAATATGCCACGTCAACAATATCTTGAGTAGCCATTTTTCCTATATTTTAATTTCATATCACTCCCCTGAGAGGTCAAACCATTCGCAACTTAGTGACCTGTTTATCAGTTTTTGGTTTTGTTTTAATATTTTTGGTTAATTTTTTATTTTTATTTAGTTCAGTTCACTCCTTTGTGAGGCCGAACCATCCTCAACTTGATGGCCTCTTTACCAGTTTTTGGCTTTATTTTGACATTTTTTGTTTTGTTTTTCGTGAAGTGGAGGTAGGCACAATTTCTCTGGCAACGTTGTTTAGATTTGTGATGACACTCTAGCTTGTGCCCAGATACGCACGTCAGTGTACACGTTGTCATTGTCTGAATTTTGCCCGTCCAATCAGAGACTATGCCGACAATACTAACAAAGGTTATAACAATACTTTCGTTGCGCGCCCTCCCACGCTTCGCTTCGCTTCGTTTATGTAGCCAAAGTGGAGTGGTGTGCTTATTAGAGTTCGTTTGCACACGAGAATTTCAGAAAATTGGACAGGAGGATGAGGCATTGTATTTGCATTTTATTGAGCCTGGGCCGAAGCCATGCGCCCAAATCAAAATCACAACCAACATATACACTTCAAGTCACACTGTAACCGATGGGCAAGGAGGAAAAGAAAAGCAGGGGGGGGGGGCATGGTGGAACGGAAGAGGAGGCGGCGGAGCGGCTAACAATGTCAAAATGTTACAATGCTGCTGCAACATGTAACAATAGGGTAACAATAGGCGAGGCGCACTCGAACTAGATGCAACAATGGTAGGGTGCCGGGAAACTAACATTGTCGTTGTTTGAGCTAGCTAGCTCGTTGTGGAGAACCAAAATTAAATGGTCTGGATTTTTCCTTAAATCTTCAAGTTTTAAACCATAGGGTGCGAAGTCTTAAATTTTGAGGCCTGGGCGGCCGACATGACTGAGTGACTTATTTACTTTTTCAATGCTGGCTTCAAGAAGCCAGTTGAATTGTTTCCGCGATTGTTGCCACGATACTAAAACAATCCAGAATCAACTACTCATCGAAATGACGCACGTTAAATCCAGAAATACGCTAATGTGTTGCCATCAAATAATAATCATGGGACAAACCTTCGGCGGAACCTAAACATTAGTATCCATGTCTAATGTTCCGTTTTTTCGAAAACAAAAATCGGTGGACAGTGGACACATATAAAATGGAAGCGAAAAATGTCAACAAATTTTAACTGAGCAAAAAAGGGCTTCGCCGTTTAGAAAAAAAAAAACATTAGAGCTCGTATCTCCATATTCACAGCCCTGAAGGTACACGAATAAAAACGGATTAGAGTTCACTCGAACGCAACGAACTATAATTTGAACTCCAATTCGCAAAACTTAAACCCACAAACACACACAAAATAGACGCCATAAACAGCAAAACGCTACAAAATTGAAAGATAAAAATGCATACACAAAATGAACACAAATTGTAGTTCGTTGCGTTCGAGTGAACTCTAATCCGTTTTTATTCGTGTACCTTCAGGGCTGTGAGTATGGGGATACGAGCTCTAATGTTTTTTTTTTCTAAACGGCGAAGCCGTTTTTCGCTCAGTTAATTATTTATTTATTTAGAGTGGGCGTATAGCTTTGGGTGTGGCCCCAATAAATTTCATTCTCTCTCCCTCCCACGCCATTCCCGTTACACCCCCAGGCTGTAAACCAGAAAAGGTATGAAATTCGTATCGTACTGCAGGCATTCGTCTAATTTCATAGCTGGAAGCCTTCCCGCTATCTCGGTATCGGTGAATAATCACCCTATGGGAATTAACATGGGGATGAGCGGACTCTAGAAGTAGCTAGTAGCTAGCTGGAATAGTAACACATTTGCACCGTTATTGAGGATCAGATTTTGCATTGACAGTAGCTTTGCTTACCTTCCTACACGAGTTAATTTTTGTCAGGTTGGTCATTGCTCTCCATTTACTCATAATTTAAGCTTTTGTGCGCATTATTTTTTCCCCCCAAGTACTTGAAATGGGCCCAATTTTGGATATAAGACACTTTCGCTATGGCGTTGCGCTACAATGGTTTACTTCCTCGACTATTGAGCTGATGTGATATTTGTTGCCTAACTTGGCGCAACACACTAGCGTGTATCTAGAGTTTTATCTACATCTTATAAGCCCTGATTTCGAACTACCGTCCGTCCGTGTAACCAACAATATACAATGAAGGTTACAATATCACTTTAAACCTGCGGTGCACGAGGATAATCATTGCTACATAAGTCGGTTGTGATTGGACGAATTTTTAGCTACCGAGCTCGCACCCAGAACCAGCCAATAAGATAGCTGCAAGGGTGAAAACCTGTTTACGTTACCTTTTCGACTTAAATATCAGACTGCCTGAGCGGGGAATTGAACCGACGACCTTTGAAACCAAGTGCCGAGGTCCTACCGCAGAGCTATAATGACATGGCCAAAAGGAAACGTTCCCAGGCAGCACTTAACATGCACACGTATACATATCAACATACACATTTTCCAATCACCATCGGAGTAACACTTGCTTGCGTGCCACACACCAGTGAAATCGAAAGGAACCAGTGGCGCATCTAGGAATTTTGTTTAGAGGGGTGAAACAAAATAGGTCAGAAAGCTAAGGCATTTTTTTAAAACAATGTCAGTGATTTTCATACTTTTAAGAAATGTTCCTAATGGCAGCAAATTCCGTACGTCTTTGTTCGGTTTCAATGCAAATTACTTTTCACAGTTTGGGAGGCAGAAGGTAGGAGCAGGAAGGGGAAACACTTGCTTGGGGAACGAATTTGGGTTGCAGAGAGCATTTCAATATAAACGAACTTTATCCTTCTTGAGAAGAAAAAGAGGGGCCTTCTGATGTCAGTAGATAAAAAAATCGGAAGTGCTTGCAATTCCTCAGTTTTACTGTTAATCTAGGGGTCTTGGGGGGGGGCAAGTGCCCCCTTTTGCCCCCCTCTGGATGTGCCACTGAGAGGAACACACAATAAAGCGCGAAATTATGGATTATTTTAACCTTCTCGAGCTCATTTGGCTTTCCGTCCTGTTTAAAGCCTGCCTTATAACAGCCACGCGCAGATCGCCATCCGCGTATGTTACCATCGCACCGTTTCGCGAGACTCGGTGTAGTAATACAAAGCCAACTAAGTAGTTCCGTTCCTCGCAGCGAGGAACGCACCCACTATCTCAGTTGGCCTTGGGCGTAGGAGACGAAATAGCATGAACGCAAAAATTGTGTCGCCGCGAACCAGAAAAATTTTCATATTCTAACATCACACTTTATAATTTTTTAGGCTAGTATCTTATAATTTTTCTTCGGCGATCTGTTGGCATAAATAATATTATTTTTTATCGCACTAGTCTTTTAGATTTCTGATCTTTTGGCTTAGTAGCAAGCGATAAAAAATGAGTACATGCACACACACAGAAGAAACGTCATGGTTATTATTGTAAGCGCACAAAGGATCATAAAATCGCAGGATGCCATTAAATTAGTTCCCAATATTCAACAGAAAATTACATTTTAAAACGCCACGTTTTAAAACGGATTTTTCAGGAAGGGATTGACTAACGGGAAGTAAATTGGCATTTGGGGCCGTACTTGATGTGGAGGATCGAGAAAAATGGCGGTGGGAGGAATCTACCTTTAATACCTAATTGCACGCTTTCACTGGTCTGTGTGGAATGGAAGCAAACGTCTCTCCATTGGCGATGGGAAAATGTGTATGTTTATATGTACATATGTATGCGTGTTAAATGCTACCTATGTACGTTTCCTTTTGGCCGTGTCACTATGGCTCAGCGGTAGGTCCTCGGCATTTGGTTTCAAACGTCGTCGGTTCAATTCCCAGCTCAGGCAGTTTGACATTTAAGTCCTAAAAGGCAACGTAAATAGGTTTGGACGTTTAAAACTAGCTGTAAGGGGCACTGAAAGTAAAAACAAACGGCGTCCTTAGTCGAGCTAGTGCTATGAGAGCGCATTTCTTTGGCCCAAAAACTTTGCTTTGTCCAATCCTACGTTTCTAAACATGCGTGAAGGTTGTAAATCGGATGAAAAAAGATTCCGCTTGCTGAAAATAGTACCAGCTGCCAAAAAATCCAAAAACATTGAGTTTTTTTTTAGATCTAAGAAACTAAGCTTATGTTTCTACCTTCGCGTATATCCAGTGGCCTTTGCAGCTAGCTCAACGACGGCTCCAGACACGAACTCCGTAGTGAACTCCCTTGACTCTTCCATTTTTTGAGTTTAGTAACGCAACAAATACTAGAGGTCACCGACTTAAGCTGGTAACCCCAAAATTTAAATTAAACTGTAGGAAATCATTTTTTTTTTGTGTGTGTTCGAATTGTTCCTGTCTGGAACTCTTTAAGCAACGACAATTGTTTCCGCTCCGTCGGTGAATATTTTCAAGAAGCGTCAGAACGTGTCGTGTCTAAAAACACATCTTTTGCGCCCTAATGCATGTCCATAAGTAGTTATTTGTTTTTATTTTTATTTAACGATAGCCAAAGTCGGCTTGTATTAGATTTTTAAATAATGTTAGTATTTCCACATCTTTCGGTGCATTACCCACTGTGTAAGTGTAATTTTCGGTACGTTATTAGTGGTCGTAATATCGCCCTTATTTGCTGATTTGCTATTATTATTATTATTATTATTATTATTATTATTATTATTATTAGTAGTAGTAGTAGTAGTATTATAAGGGGTTGTTGTCGCTGCTGTTTCGTTGTGTTTATGAAGTGTGAATAAACTTGATATTTTCGAGTCACTAGTTCCGGAACCCCTGGCCCGATTTTATTGATTTCGTACTAAATCAACAAATAGGACATAGAATTCATGTGTAAAATTTGAAATAAGTGGCACAATGGGTTTAAATGTTATCGTGGAAACAGACAGAGGCTGTGACGGATTTAAGGAAATAGCCTTGGGGGGGGGGGCCAAGCCCCCCAAGGCCCCCTGAAATTCTGAGGTTATGGGGGGGGGCAAAGCCCTACAAGGCCCCATGAAATTCTGAGGTTAATTCTTCTATTTTACTACTGATGCTTGGGGAATGAAGGCCCCTTTTACCACGAAGGCCCTTTTATGCCGAAGGCCCTTTTATGTGAAGGCCCCTGGACAGAGGCAGATTTCGGTGATTTCAGTGATTATGCTGAAACTGGTCAAAATCTGGTATTAAAATATTAATAATGTACTCCACAACAAAATGTAAGCTACTGACGTGTTTTAGTTTGGTAAAGAAAAAAAATGGCCGCCCGCGCACTGAGCGACTTGGCCGCAGGATGAGAAGTTGTAGCCAATGAAAATGATTAGTGCGTGGTTTTACATAAACGGTAAGCATTCTCATTGGCTGCAGCGACCTGGGTGGCTAAAAAGTTATCGCCCGCATCTGAAAAATCTCAAATAAAAAAAAAAAAAAAAAAACACCGCCCGCTCGCGTCAATCTTTTTAGTACCACTCCTGAGAACCACTAATTAATTTTTAGCGGCCTAAACAGGATGATGGAACGCCAAATCTGCTCGCTCAGTGGTAAATTAATACAGATGCATACCTATTTCGGTTGCCTTTTGGACTTGACTATTAGACTGCCTGAGCGAGCAGGTTCAACTCCCGTTTAGGCAGCCGAACATTTAAGTCCAAAAGGCAACGTAAGTAGGTTTGCATCTGTATTTATTTAGTTGAAGATAAAAGTTGGTAGGCGAGTGTCATATCAACTCTGTAAAATATGGATCTAACGGGAGGGAGGTCCAGGCGACGGAGGCGTTCAGTGATGGCAGATCTCGAATAGGGCGACACCACCCCTGGTGAGATGTCTTTCGCAAATTTCCAAGCTGTTTGTGGCAGAATCATAACATGGGCGACAAACCTGCGAGCAATATTCGAACGAAGTTTTGAACGAAGTGGAGAAAGGTTAGCGGGTGATTCTGCTGAACCTTTTGATTATGAAATGGGCTTTACGGAAAACCTTGCTAACATTGAATTCGCAGCGTGGGTTTGAAATTTGAGTGTCGAGTCAACAATTAGACTTAAAACCATGTGTTAAATATGACTGTACTTTAAGTTTTAATTAAGTTTCCTGACTGATGATTATGTTCGTGATGTTTTACTAATTTTTTTAAATTTGAGAGTAAAATTCCTCCAATCACCTTGCCCTGTTTTACTGAAATACGAACTTAATCCACTTAAGCAGGGGCATTCATCGCAACCGGTCTTCTGTACACTTCTGCCACTTCCGCCATTTTTTGGTACCCCTTCCGCTTCACACCTCCGGTTTTTTTTATTATTAGCTTTAACTAATTTTTTGGACGCTGTATCGAATGGTGAAAACCGTTTGTCTTTATCTGGTACTGTTCTGTAGGTGATGGCCTGACTTGTTGGCCACTTATAGCCACTTGTGGGCCTCTTCTGCTTCATGCTTGATGGTTCAACTAATTTTTGGACGCTGAATCTAATGGCGAGAACCGTTTGTATCTATCTGGCACCGTTCCGGAGTTGAAAAAGGGGGCGGACTGACAAAGCAGCGACTTTGTCAGTCCGCCGCCTTTTTCAACTCGACTAGGGGGACTAGGGGGCTCCACTAGGCCCTCGCCATATGTGGCAAGAACGGCATTTTTTTTTATGACGGGCCTCTAATGGGCCCCTCGCCTTGTTTGGCAAAAACTGAATTCTTTTATGAAGGGGTAGGAGTGGCCTCCACTGGGCTCTTGCCTTGTGTTGCAAAATTCCAATTTTTTTTATGAAGGAAAGCAACCTCCACTGGGCTGTTGCATTGTGTTGCAAAAACATTTCTTTATGACGGGGGCGGGCGGCTTCTATTGGGCTCTTTCCCCCCCTTGTGTGTCAAAACTGCATTAATTTATTTTAGTGAAAGGGGACCTCCACTGGGCGCTCACCTTGTGTGGCAAGAACAGAATTTTTTTTTTATGAAGAGGGCGCTCTCGACTTCATTGCCGCCTCTTGGCCCCAATTTTGGAATTACGCCTCCGCTCACAATGATCCCACACGGATCTATTAAACTGTTAAGTCCGTATAAAAAAAACGTATCCTGGTTGCTGTTTGACGGTTTTCCCCTTCATAGTTGGAGCACCTCATTGTTTCTCGTGCCTTCGATCCAAATTCTTGCACAACGTGCAACACGTGCGTCCATTGTTTCGCGTGCCGATGATCCGAATTCTTGCTCAGCCCGTGTATCGATGTTATTTCCAATTACGCTGTTTTTTTCTGTCCAAGATCATTGTGAATGATACGCCTACGCGAACACCTGTTAAGCCGAAAGTAATTGCCCTTATTGAACTACCTTGCGTTTGCGCTCATTTTATTTAGTCATCTGTAGTCTTCTGTTTGACTATTTCAACGACTTTGTTCGTCCGTCTGTCTGTCCCTCCGTCCATCCGTCGCCTTTTTTCAACTTAAGAATGGTACCAAATAGAGATAACCACTGTTGACAACGTTAGTTCATTGTCGCAAAACGTTAGTTAAAAAACACGGAAAATTAAAACATCGTTACTGCCTTATAGCAATTGGCTTCTTCGACGAATTTCGACGGATCGTCGAATTTAAATCCTAAGTGTAACACGCAGCCGAAAACACAAAGGATTTTAGCTTCGTTTAAAATACTCTCGTCGTTTGTTGCATGAATGAATAGGCTCATCTTCGAAGCAAATTCTCCATTAGGCCTCTCTGATATACTTAACCCATAACCGCTTGAAAAAACTTTCAGCCCTTTTTTTAGAGTCGTACTCTGGTCGGTTCTCAGATTCGCACCGGCATTCTCTTGGTTTGGAGCCGACGATGCTGACCACTGGGCTGCGATTGCCCGATTTGCTCGGGATCCCCAGGGCCACCTCACAAAGCTCGCCCTGGGACTTAGTTTTTCGCTGTTATACATTGAAGGCGTACGTTCGTATCTAGGCGGCTATGGGTTAGGAAATAACAAAACTGCAGTTAATAAAATTAGGTCTAAAATCAAGTTACCACGGCAACGTCAAGTTACTGCGAGTCGCTGCTGGCTGAATCAACAGCACATTAAAACGTCTTCCCTACTACCACTGATCTATGTAAACTATACTTTGCACATTACGTTGTAACACTAAATGTGTGCCTGGAGGCACACCGTGTTTTAAAAATGAATAAGCTTGCCGTACAAGCCAATTCTCCGTTTGCGGCTACTTACGAAATTAAAACTACAGATAAATTAGGCCTGAAAACTGACAATTATGCCAACAATGTAAAATAGGCCTAAGCTAACTTATTTTTAACCGGTAATTGTGAGGGTTACTGCTTTCAGATTATATAACAGAGATCGTTGTTGCAGTGCGCGATAGAGGTGTGCGCCTCAACATTGGAGGTAGCAGAACTTTACAGAAGACCGGTTGCGACTACGTAGTCGCTTTAGCTGCTTGTTTTCCTCACACCAAAACACTCGCCAAACGCACCGAATAATACTTTGGTTTTTATTTAACCTTCGAACTATTATTCGGTGCGATTAAGTTGGCGAATGTTTTGGTGTGTTGATATCACTCCTTTGAAGGGCCGAACAATTCGGAACATGGTGGCCCCTTTTACCAGTTTTGATTTTTGATATGATATCAGTCCTTTTTTAAAATTGTGTATTAGACTACCGTGCAGATGTGTAATAAAGTGGCACGTCAACAAGAAACTGGTTTTCACCAATTTGCTACTACCTTTTGCCTATAGGTCGAACCATTCTCAACTTGGTCACCTCTTTATAGGTTTTTGGTTTGGTTTTAATTTTGTTATAATTTGTTTTATTTCATTAGTTTTGGTGTGTTGACATCACTCCTTTGAAAGGTCGAACCACTCTCAACTTAATGGCCTTTTCACCAGCTTTTGGCTTTCTTTATTTTGCTTTGTTTTTAGAGTTGGTTTATTTTTCGTGAATTGGATGTGAATACAATTTCTTTGGTAACGTTGTTTAGATTTATCGTGCTACACTAGTTTGTGTGTCTAAGCCCGCACGTGAGTATACACGTTGTCATTGTCCGAACTTTGGCTGTCCAATGAGAGACGATGCCGACAATACTAACAATGGTTATAACAATATTTTCGTACTTATACGCGCCATCCCACGCCATCCTCGTTACACCCCTAAGCTGCAAACCATAAAAGGTACGCAGTTCGTATTGTACTGCAGCCATTCGTCCAATTTCATAGCTGGAAGCCTTCCCGTTATATCGGTATCGATGAATAATCATCCTATGGAAATTAACATGGGGATGAGCGGACTAGCTAGCTAGCTAGTAACTAGTAACACATTTACAACGTTATTGAGGGTAAGATTTTGCATTGAAAGCAGCTTAGCTGGCATGCCTACACGAGTTAAATTTTGTCAGGTGGGTCATTGCTCTTAATTTCAACACAATTTAAGCTTTTGTACCGCATTATTATTTTTCCTCAAGTACCTGAAATGTGCCCAACTATGCTTCAAGATGAGACACTGACTCTGGCGCCGCGCTACAATGGTTTACAACCTCGACAATTGAATTGATGTGATGTTTGTTGTGATGATTGTTGCCTAACTTGGTGCAACACACTAGCGTGTGCCTAGATTACTGAAGAACGAACTCAAATAAACTTTTTGTTAAATCAAACAAGGCTTTATTACTGAAACGTTTCATAGGAACACTTTACTCGAAAATCGCCACAAGTGTCATTAATAATTTCTAGACAACATCATCAATGTTAATTATTTTTAAAAAATGCATTTACTGTATCTGCCTGTTCCAATTGGTTTAGGTTTTCGCGTGGCTGGTTTTAATCGACGTGTAAATGCCCCAACTGCTTTCACGGCCGCAAAAATTTCTTGTCCTGTTGGGAGTATTTGGCTAGCAGGCAACAAAAATCCGTACTTTCCGGTGTCGGGCAATTCTATGGTGTGAGAATATTTGATACCTCCGACACCTTTGGCCCAGTCATCAGAACCTCCGGATGTCAGGCGGGCTGTAAAAAAAAAAAGTCAAATATGGTACTTTCGAACATGAACAGTAAGTAGGCACAAGAACAAATCACGAAATTGAAAACAGTTGCGTCAGGCCTGGCTCAAGTATGCAACTAGGTCGAGGGCGAAGCCCGGCACTTATTTGCATACGAGAGCCGGGATCATAATCTCAGCCGTGGGTTAAAAATCGATAACCGCTCGTTCCTCACCAATAAATGATTTATGCCACGGTTGGGACGTCAAGCTAACTCGTATTTAATTAAAACGTGTTTGTGTTTTGTGAAATTTGCTTCTAGAAATGCGGTAATCAATCAGTATGTTGCTATTTTAGTTTATGGAGGGGGGGGGGGGGGGTGGTAGATGGAGGAATCCATTGGGTCTAGTTTGTGGAGGGAGGGGGACTGGCTAAGAAGGAGACACGCCACGCGTCGTTTGGCCAGATTTCACGTTAGTAAGCTCGCTCGTGTTTTCGAAGCTGTTCGAGTGAAAAAAAACTTCGATAAGAGGCAGCAGGGATAGAATGACATTGAGCTGGAATATTCTGGCAAGGTATGTAATTCATTTTGTGCGTTTGTAGTTTGAGAATTGTTTAAAATAATACGGTAATAGGGTATCGGTATGAATGAAGGTTATTCCATTTTAGTTTGTGGAGGGAGGGGGGGGAGTTACGCGGAGTGAATGAGCTTAGGTATGGGCCAGACATGTGAGAGTTAGCATGGATAGGATTTCATTCGGTTTACAATCCTTTTGTTCGTTTTTATTACGTCACTTTTTTGCACGCTGTAGTTGGTTGTTAAGTGTGTGCGTTGGTGGTGGGTTATCGGCAAAAGTGTGGGGTAACTTGATAACCAACATTTTTTGCGATGACGCACACTTCCTGTTACGGTCATCTATTAATTAACCTACGGAAATTCAGCGTGGCGTTGAGTTAGTGCGCCGTCGCAGCCGTGGTATAAAATGGTAGTTTTTAATCGACAAAACAGACGTGATTATGAGCTGACGTATCTGATGTAGGCTACGTGAAATATGTTTTTTGAAGTTTTTTAATTTGTAATTCTTTTATTTCTAATTTTAAGTAGTTAATTTTTTTTAAATTTTAATTCTTTAACTTTAATTTCATATTTTATAATTTTTTGGAACGAAGTGGGCCGAAGGTCGAGCTGAGCTTCGTTTATGAATTCACTCCAGTGCAACCGCAGCATCCGGGGTGTCTATTCCGAGATTTCTGTATACTGCTTTTCCGTTGGCTGTTGATTTTCCTGCCTCCACTGACGTCACAATGCAGCTCAACAGCTTATACACACATGCGTACAAGTCAAGCCAGACTGGAGCCAGTGACGTCACATGGTAACATTGGCGGGAAAACGACTTAATGAGCTAGAAATGACCAACCTGCCTATATACTGTCGATACACTCGACCTTGTAAGGGACTAGCATCTGGCCAGGTTGTTTGAGCCAACTGCACGGCACACTGGATGAAAATGAAGGAAAATGAAGGTAAAAAACAACGACGTCTTTAGGTCATGCTAATGCTGTGAGTGCGGCTCTTTTAAGCCTAAAATACGTTGTTTTGTCCAATCCCTTACGCTGTGAAACAATATTATTAAGGATGTAAATCGGGAAAGAAAAGAATCTACTTGCTGGAAATTGCAGCAGCTGCCAACAAAACCAAAAAAAATCAGCTTTTTTAGTTCCAAGAAATCTGAGCTCACAGCATTGGCTTGAGAAACTATATACGCTAATGTTTATATGTCCGCGTACATCCATGTCCCTCGCAGGTAGTTCAACGACTCCGTAGTGACTAAGCCATCACCAGTTAAAAGATAATTACGTGCGAAGCGATGGGTTGCTACGTTTGCCTACAAGGTCAAAATTGGTGCAATCGTACGGTTGGTGTTGCGTTTATCGATCGATTTTGACGTCTTTCTCACACCATTTTGCGTCGTGATGCAGCCGTGAGCTACCAGTCTGGATTGGCCTTTAGGCGTTTTATAATTGTCAGTACTATATTGGAACCGTGCGTGTTGTTTGTTAAGACGTCCCCGTACGCGTACGCAGGCTCGTACGCGTATGCAGGCTCGTACGTACAATAGGCTACAGGTTCAATTTTTTGCCAGTAGATGACAGGAAAACAATCCGAATCTAACAGCAATCTCGATACACGCTAGTCTGTCGCCGCCAAGTAATAGTAGATCGTCCGATTGTAGACATCCGAATGTTAAAAAATGATTGCTGATGAAAAAAAGGCGGCCGCACTAGCAGACTGTGTCTTTTAACTTGAAACCAACTTATACCTGATGTCAGCATACTGGTGTAAATTCCCCATCCGGTAGAACTCTTTGCAAATCGTTTGAATCAGGTGTCTTGGGTCCAGCAACGAAGAAAACGTCAACACGAAAATGTGGGAACGTGTCCTTCATGGAGAAAACGTGTCCTCAATAACGTTGAATTTGTGTGTTACTGGTGACTAGTAACTAGTAACTAGCCCGCAGGCTCCCATGTTGATTCTCATAGGCTATAACGACACGTCTACAGCTGATTAGGGAAAGTTTCCGGATCTAAATTTTGGCAAACAGGTAAAGCGTCATATGGGGAAGAGCCTTTTTCTAAAATGGGGGTTGCAGCTAGAAGCACGTGGCTCTGAAGTGGCTCGTAAATGCAAAATTATTGTTGTAACCATTGTTTTTATTGTCATCCGACATAGATTATAACATTCTTAACTGTTACACGCTTATCGTTTCAGTACCTGATTGTCAGAATTCATTGTTGTTGCAAATAGGTTGCTTTGTGAGTTTGATGTAGTTCCTTTTGTTTTATGGGGCTCATGGCAGTACGCCGCGGCCACTATTAAAATTCAGAATGGAATGGTTCACTAAGAGACGGAGTATCTTTTATTGCATAGGTTTGGTCGGTTTTTTGTTACGGTGAACGAATCCAAATAAATCCAAATAAATAAATCCAAATAAATTATCTGCCCCACGACGATAAAATGGACAATTATGTGTTCGTGAACCCCATGGTAACTAAGTTTTTTTTTTCTTAAGTAAGTTTATTCAACCAACACAAATTACAAAATTAAGCACAAAAGCAAACACTCATTCCACAAGAGCTAATTCTCGCGTGTGGTTTGAAAGCAGCAGACTAAGAAAAACAATTGAACTAGCACTTTTGCTCACAGAATCAAAGGTTAGGCGCCAAAAGAACAACAACAAAACAACATCGAAGTGATTGAAAGATGAACGTTAACCGAGGTAGGGTCAAGTGGGGAGGGATGCGCTGATTAAGTGAACGAAGCGAACGAAAATCAGCATCAAACCGTGTCAATTTCGCTGACGTAACGGCTAATTGGGCAATGGTAAAGGTGAAAAATTATGAATGAGAAAATTTATAGACATAAAATTTTTCAGACAAAAGAGGTATAGATGACGATTACACCGTCTTATCTTTCTTCATTTACAGTCCTCTGAAAGTTGTGATATTCACCCAAAACCCAAACTGGTATAAGAAAAGCCGCCAAGTTTCAAAAAAACGGTCAGCCTTTCAAAGTAGTGATATCATTCAACAAGGGTAAGGCCGCCAAGGTTAATCTTATTACCCAAGTTAATCGCACCGAATAATACTTTGGACGTTAAATGAAAACTTGAAGAGGACGGTACACGAATTCCTGAATTATCTGCCCCACGACGATAAAAGGGTACGCTTGTTATTAATTTATTTGGAAGCATTAGTGAAACGGACATTTGATTTTACGTAGAATTACTGTTCTCAAGTTAATTCTTATAGGGTAGAAAGACACGTCTACAGCTCATTAGGGTAAGTTGCCAGATCTAAACTTCGGCAGACAGGTAAAGCGTCCTCTGTGGAAGTGCCTTTTTCTAATATGGGGGTTGCAGCTAGCAGCACGCGGCCCTCAAGTGGCTCGTACGTGCCAAATTAGTGTTATAACAGGTAAAGGTGATGATTAGTCCGTGAAATTCTCCGTACATTTACAAGCCTATGCAAGTTCTGACCGTGTCAATTTCATTGGCGTAACGGCTAATTGGGCCACGGCAAATGCGAAAATTATGAATGAGCAAATTTACGGACATAAAATTCCTCCATAAGGTAGAGGAAACGATTAAACCGTCTGATCCTTCGTTCGTTCACAGTCCTATGAAAGCTGTGATATCCACCCAAAACCAAAACTGGTATAAGAGAAGCCGCTAAGTTTCAAAAAAGGGTCGGCCTTTCAAGATAGTGATGTCATTCAACCAGGGAAAGGCGGCCAAGGTTAATCCTGTTAGTCAAGTTAATCGCACCTAATAATACTTTGGGCGTTAAATGAAAACTTGAAGATTGCTACCGCCAGTAGCAATGTTCTAGTTTTCATTTAACTTTCGAACTACTAGTATAGGTGCGATTAACTTGGCTAACAAGGTTAACCTTGGTGGCCTTTCCCTGGTTGAATGATGTCACTACTTTGAAAGGCCGACCCTTTTTTGAAACTAGGCGGCTTCTCTTACACCAGTTTTGGTTGGATCTAGACACACGCTAGTGTGTCGAGCCAAGTTAGGCAACAAACATCACAACAAACATCACATCAATTCAATTGTCGAGGTTGTAAACCATTGTAGCGCGACGCCATAGCGTCAGTGTCTTATATCCTGAAGCATAGTTGGGCACATTGCAGGTATTGGGGAAAAATAATAATGCGGTACAAGAGCTTAAAGTGTGTTGGAATCGAGAGCAATGACCCACCTGACAAAAATTAACTCGTGCAGGAATGCCCGCTAAGCTGATTTCAATGCAAAATCTGACCCGCAATAACGTTGAAAATGTACTACTAGCTAGTCCGCTCATCCCCATGTTAAATCCCGTAGGGTGATTATTCATCGCTACCGAGATAACGGGAATGCTTCCAGCTATGAAATTAGACGAATGGGTGCAGTGCAATAAAACTGCGTACCTGTTATGGTTTGAAACCTGGGGGAGTAACGAGGATGGAGTGAGAGGAGGCGTAAGTACGAAAATATTGTTATAACCATTGTTAGTATTGTCGGCATCGTCTCTCATTGGACGGCCAAAGTTCGGGCAATGATAACGTGTATACTGACGTGCGTGCTTTGACACACACTAGTGTAGCACGATAAATCTAAACAACGTTGCAAAGAAATTGAATTCACGTCCAATTCACGAAAAATAAACCATCTGTAAAAACAAAGCAAAATAGACAAAGCCGAAAACTGGTAAAGGGGCAACCAGTTGAGAGTAGTTCGGCCCTTCAAAGGAGTGATATCAACACACCAAAGCTAACTAAATAAAACAAATTACAGTAAAATTAAAACCAAACCAAAAACCTATAAAGAGGTGACCAAGTTGAGAATGGTTCGGCCTATAGGCAAAAGGTAGTACCAAATTGTGGAAAACATTTTCTTGTTGACGTGCCACTTTATTACACATCTGCACCGTAGTAGAGTTGAGTCAAATACACAATTTAAAAAAAAAAAAAGGACTGATATCATATCAAAAACCAAAACTGGTAAAAGGGGCCGCCAAGTTTCGAATGGTTCGGCCCTTCAAAGGAGTGATATCAACACACCAAAACATTCGCCAACTTAATCGCACCGAATAATACTTTGGACGTTAAATGAAAACTTGAACATTGCTACCGAAAGTAGCAATGTTCTAGTTTTCATTTAACCTTCGAACTGTTACATTTTGATGCGCTCCCTTCCCATGTGGGAAACCCATGGAGCGGGTAAACAGAAAAACCACACCCAGACGACCAATAGCCAAAACACAAAAACAAAGTCCATCATCACAGCTGGCAAGTGTCACTCCTTTGGATGAAATGTCTGTTCACCAAAAGCTTTGGAACTTATCGGAAGTCATGGCCTTCGAACTATTAGTCGGTGCGATTAACGGTGCGAATGTTTTGGTGTGTTGATGTCGTCACTCCTTTGAAGGGCCGAACCATTCGTTACTTGGCGGCCCCTTTTACCAGTTTCGGTTTTTGATATGATTCAATTAACTCAAGCTATTTTCCCTTGTTTTGTAGATGTAACAATTGTAGAATCACGAAGTGCAACAATGATGAATACACTAAGAAAAAAAAAACTATTGTTTATAGGTTTTGAAAAGTGTGGGCCAAGAACTCAGCAGAATTAAGAACCGTCAACTCTGCGCCAAAACTCTTACACCAGCGTAGCGATCAACGGAGGGGATCCCGAGACCTAAAAGGAATGGGGACCGGATAGTCACAGTGCAGGGATCAAAACAACCAAAATTCAAGATTCCATTTTGTGTTGTCTTCAGCCTAAAATTAATTAGTCGTGGAAGATGGGAACAACCACCGCCGTAGTTAGAATGTTTTTTTTTTTTTTTACTGGAAGGGAAGATTCCCAGTTCCTGGAAGGATAACTTCAACCGACACTTCCCCTTATACTTCCCCCCAAACCACCCAAAAACTGTCACGCACTGAAAGCATTGGCTCCCCCCTCCCCTATTTTTTATGGGACTGGGTTAGGACTTATTTATGCACCTTCCTTTCAGCAAGGATGGATTAAACCTGGAAAAGCGGAAAAGAGAAAGAAAATCCCAATGCACTTGCGTTGGGATTTTTGGAGAAAAAAACTACAACAAAAAATCCGTGGCCTCGTTACGCCCTCGTCAGCCTCGTTTGAAGGGGTTAGTTGCCCTACTTGCTCTTCCGTTAAACACAGCTCTGGGTCCCAATGTTTTTCCCTGAACCTTTTTCCCCATGCTATCAATAATGTCGTGGTACCAGTGGCACAATCGAGGGGGGGGGGGGGGCAAGAGCCCCGTCCACCATGGTAAAATTAGACAAATCAGGCATTTACTGCAAGTGAAAAATTCTGAAAATTGGCTCTTCAAAAGTTTGAGTAGCACAAAAATGTCTGAAAGACAGTTGCTTTACAGGGCTCCAAGGGGTTTAAATTCCCCTTTTCTGACACAATTTTAATCAATTAATTAACTAATTTAATATTTTTTTTGGGCTCCGCAAAATAATGTTTTTGGATGTGGAACCCATTCTACACGTTTACTTGATCTTAACGCTGTCACTGTTCTGGGGTGAGGGGTAATGACTAACTGGAAAATCGCATAATTGGAAGAACGTATGCAGTACAACAGTATAACGGAAAATCGTCTAACAGAAAATTCGTATAATGGAAAATCGTCTAATGCCCCGCACTCGCTGCGGCTATACATATAACATCAGAAACCGCAGGTATATTATTGCCCAGTTAGACGTTTATCCATTATACGATATTCCGTTTAGACGATTTCTAGATTTTTTATTTAGGCAGATTTTAGACAATTATCCCATTAGACGATTTTCCAGTTAGACTTTCGTCCGACGCCCCACTCTTCTTACAGAGGTTGCACTTTATACTATTTCAGCAACTTGAAATAATAAACTTGATTTTACCAGCACTCTATTTTAATCTGGCTGGTATCCTGTCAGCTAATACAGAGTGCCAGATCATGCTGGAGACAGCTGTAGACTACGTAGATTTGTTGCAGCACTGAAGATTTCTCGATTCTCGACTCGTTACGCGAGTGTTTACAGCAAATGTTCATGCTAACTGCAACAGTGCGCTCTTTGTCATTCAAAGTTCAAACCAGGGTTGGCTGATTTTTGCCACCAAGTGGTTAAAACTGGTTTTTACGGTTCTTATCATCCCATGGCAAAAACTGATTTTGCCATGTTTTTGCCCCTTTGTCCAGAAAAATGGCACAAACCTACTTGAAGTCAAATAAAAAAAGGGTGCCCTATACAATGGTCAAATATTGGAAAATTATAAAATCTCCCCCTTGAAAACGTCAGATCGTTCGTTTACTTGAAAATTCCTAGTCACTTCTTATTTACTTTTCATACGCTTTTTTTCACAGTAAAAGATATTCTTCGTCACAATATCTCTGCAAATTTATGCAACTGACTATCGAAAATTTGCAAAGATGTTGTGAGAAGAATATCTTTCACTGTTAAAATATAAGCGTCGGCTTGCTGGTTTTTACCAGTTTTAGCTGGTATTCACCAGTAAAAATCGGTAAAAAACGTGTTTTGCCACTGTCCCGGCAAAAATACCAACCCTGGTTCAAACGCTTTTATCTCGCGCACGTGCCAACCTTGTATTTTTTAGTCTTCTGTACAGCGAAAGCTGGGAATACTGTAACAATGATTTTGTCCGTCCATCCGTCAGTCGGCTTTTTTTTAACTCTGGAACGGTACCAGATAGAGACAAACTGTTTTCACGATTAGATTCAGCGTCCAAAAATTAGTTAAAAGGAATCATAAAAACCGGAAGTGTGAAACGGAAGTGGCACACAAGTGACCGGAAGTGGCCGACAAGTGACCCCATCATCTATGGAACGGTACCAGATAAAGACAAACGGTTTTCACCATCAGGTTCAGCGACCAAAAATTAGTTAAAAGGGGTAAAACAAATAAAAGCGGTAGTATGAAGCGGAAGTGGCCCGCAAGTGACAGGAAGTGGCCGACAAGTGAGCCCATAAAATATGGAACGGTACCAGACAGAGACAAACGGTTTTTACCCAATGATCAGATCCAGCATCCAAAAATTAGTTAAAATAAATGAAAAAATAAAAAAAACCGGAAGTATGAAGCCGAAGTGGGCTGAAAGTGGTGGAAGTGTACAGAACACCGGTTGCGAGTAGGTAGTCGCTACCGCTTGTTAAACGTGTAAAACAAATTAAGGCATTTGCAAATAAGCTGCCAAAAAGAAGAAAATTGTCCTTAGTTTAGTGTGCGAAATGCTACTTATTTTATTTTAGCATATACACGAATACAAGAATTCGAAAAGGTGTAATGTATTTATATGGACGCTCATGACAAATACACTGTTACATTACGTAGTGTACCAATCTGGTAAAGTCAGACAGTTCACACTGACTGTAAAGTTGACCACGTCATAATACCACTTCAGTGTTCGTAGAACTTCCGAGGTTGAGTGTTGCAGAATGGACAATGTCATTCAGCTTGGTCTTTCATCCCTTGGCGGGTTTGGTTTTCGGGTTAGCCTTTGGGTTGTTGGTCCTATTTCACGGGCAAACTCGCCTAATTCCTTCATCGCCTCAAATGTCTCTTTTCCAGTTTTGAGGATTTGACTTGCTGGCAACAAAAATGCGAAAGATCCTCGGTCAGGTAGTTCGACAATGTACGAGTATTTGATACTTGCAACAGCTCTGGACCAATCGCGTGAGTCGCCAGATGAAAGATCTATTAACGAAAAATAAAACCTTAGTGCGTTAACTTGTGTGTACTATCACTAATTTTACACCTTTACTGAGTGCTACATACTAAGTTATGGCTCGATTATCAGTCAGTTTGCCACACTGGCAGCCGAGCTAATAGTTACATTATTGAATCGAAAATTTGCTAAGGTTAAATTGTAGGCATGGAGTAATTTTCTCAACTGGCATTGGTACTTGCAACAGCTCTGGACGAACCGCATGAGTCACCAGATTAACGAAAAATAAAACCTTAAGGGCGTTAACTTGTGTATACTATCACTAACTATACACCTTTACTGAGTGTTTTCATAGCCCCCATGATGTGAGTGTTTACAAGGATTTGAAGCTATTGGTATCAATATTGCAAGTATAGTTTTCACAAAGACCAGCCTTAATTGGCACCTAGTTTTTGGTTTCTATCTTTCAGATGTTACGGATGTGGGCATACAAGCAAACAGTGTATTCATCATACTTATTGTATGAATCTCGACAGAGATGGGGGTAAGGAACATTTTACAGAACATTTTTAACCCGACGTGTCTTTTCGTGAAAACGAGGCTCGTGTCCGTACAACTAATGGTAACTGTCGGTATGGAGAGCTACTTACTTTATTTGGCTACAACACTAATCTTGGCTACAGGAAATCATCTACAGACAGTCTCGCATTTTTTTTTTTTTGGTTGGGGGGGGGGGGGGGGACATTAATTTTGGACTTTGAGGTGGAGCGGTTAAGATTTTTTCAGGGTCTCGAGGGGGGGGAGGATCATCGAAAATTTGGTGGCGACATTTTCATTTCCTCCGCGCCCTCCCCCCTTCCCTCTCCACTTCCCCGGCCCTAAATAATGACCGGTCCCTTAACGAAATCCTATTGTTTTTTACGGTTGCATGTTATCCTTAGGGTTTACATGCGACTATTAAATGTTAATATTTCATTGAGTTACATCGATTAAGCCTATTAGCTATAAGGAAGCAACGATGTTTTAATTTGACGTCAATTTTGATCACGTCAACTAATGGTGAAAACCGTGTCGTCTCTATCTGGTTCCGTTCCGAACTTGAAAAAAGGCGACAGACGGGCGGACAAAGTCGTTGCAATAGTCTTCTCAACCGGTACAGCTGTACAGAAAACGGAAACTAATGCCGTAATTTGAATTGCCATCCTGCTGGTCAACCTTCCGTTTAGGCACAAATCTCTCTCTCGCTCGATTTTTCCTCTTAGCTTGCATTGTAAACCCCTTTGTGTAACCCTTCCCACAAAAGCTTCGTTAAAAATATGAAAAACACCAACCCAAAATACGCATTACTTGAAATATAAACGTTTCAAAAAACGCATTCCAAAAGCTGAAATGAGAGTATGGGCCAAAGATTCCGGTGCTTCGCCCCAGACCCTACACGAGGAGCTTGTAGTGCTTCCCCAGATTTCCTAGCTGAGATTGGAGGGTATCTCACTTAATGCAACGTTTAAGTTTCTGTAAAACGTATGTCCTCTCCCCCCCCCCCACCTGTAATTCCTGCAAATTGCACAGGTGAACTTAGTTGCCTAGTCCAACTGATTTTATTGTTAATTTTGTTGGGTATTCACGTTCAAGACTCTCCATGTTTATTTTGCAGTATATTTGTTTTGTTTAATTGGTGGGATTAGTTGACCTATTGTTTAACATTTTTGTGTGTGATGATCAACACGTCACATCAAGGCACCATCTCTAGGTGTTGGCACACACTGATGTTCCTACTAATGATGAGATTGAGTTACTCTCTCAACTCTGCAGTAATTCATTTTTCAGACTTATGGTTACAGTGAAGTTTTTAAACTTTTTAAAATTATAGATGAGTTAATAAATTCAGGACATGACAGTTTGTTACGCCCTACATTTGCATATAAATTGCTAGCCTCATCTCACTATTTTTTTTCTTTGCTGAACTGTATAAAACTCTGTTGTAGTTTCATTAGTATACTGTTTATGGCAAAGGCTAACAAAGGAATTACAAATAATTAAGCCCCGTTCCATTGACCTCTGGCAGTTGGTTCCAAATAATCAAGAAAACTAACAATTAATCACTGTGATTTCCCAACTCCAATAAGCTGTTCTAGTGTCCGGAAATCAGATGCAGTTTCAATAAGAAAAGAACATTGTTCAACTTTGCAATTTATTAAAGATAAAAATAAATTTATGTCATTTTCTCTACCACTAGTCAGGATTTCAATAAAGATTCACGAACAGAGAAACACCCTATAAGCTGAGTAAATTTATACCGGATTTCAAAAATTAGGATTGAAAAACAACCACAAACAAATGAAGTATTTTTTTGTATGACTTTATGTGTGTAGGCTAAAACAATTCAAATACTCACAAACACGGTTCTTACAAATGGCGTACATACAATTGTCTTATACATGATGAGAGTACAAGTAAATTAAAACTTTATACTTTTGAAGAATTCGAAAAATATTTGTTTACTGACTAGATTCAAATAGAAACTCACTTTTAATTACAAGAGTTTAAACTTAAGGCAATCGTATTTACCAAGTTTTTTGTTTGTTTTCGTGGGGGTATATTTTTTACAGCCTTTTTTACTTGTGTTTAACAGTCAAGAACAAATTCTACGTATTATGTAACAACAGAAACTGTACTCAATGACATTCTGGTACACACACATACAAATGCTAATGGCAAGACACAGAATAACACAGAATAAACGAAGATTCCAACTGTTGTTATGTTGTTGGCCTTGATTTTGGTTTTGGCCTTGCTGTTGGTTTTGGTTTTGGTTTTGGCCTTGGTTTTGGCCTTGGTGTTGATTTTGGTTTCCGTTTTGGATCTCGCTGTTTTGGTTCGACGTCGCGTGCAAAAGCAGCCACCTCCTTCATGGCCTCAAACGTTTCTTTGCCCGTCATTGTGATTTCACTTGCTGGTAAAATGAACTTAAAAATTCCATCGTCATCAGGTAGCTCAACGGTATAAGCGTATTTAATGCCTGCAACACCCTTTGCCCAATCATGTGAGATGCCAGATGCAAGATCTATTAAAGAAAAATAATGCCTTAACGTAATAAGCAGTATAAGTTCAAAACCATAACCTTAACGATCAGGGACGACACTGTTAAATGTTCTTTAAACCAGGACTGCAGAACGAGTTTAAGTTGCACTTGCCGAATCTTCGGACAATGTGAACATTAACAAACTTTATTTGTTAACGTACATCTCGTCCAATGTTGGTTTGCAATATACAATATGTTAAAAAAAGAATGTGTCGGCTACTTGGATCAAACTATCAATAAAATGTGCTGTGAATTTGTTCAGTCTGCATAATCCATGCTTAAATTTAGAGGCTGGTAAATCGTGGTTTCCATCAAGATGGCTGGATAAGTGTGTGTTCTGTTTTCAGTCTAGAGAGTAGCCAAGCAAAACGATAATTTTTTTTTTTTAGTCTGTTAAGGTAATTTTAAAAGTTTTCGACCTGAATTGATGATAACCAACTGAACCCAATAATCAACGGAGCTGGTCATGCTATTCGATCCAGCATTCACGTTGCTCGTAGTCTCGGGGAAGGGGATGGGGAGGGCCTATGGTTTGCTGGGATTTTTTTTCATTCTCGTTGATGACGTAGTGCCGAACTCAAGGCGTATATTTGACTGAATATAAAACCTAGCCTGTAATAGTAATAGTAAAATATTTGACCAAAAATAAATTAGTCAGGAGAAGGAAGGGGTCAAGACGCACTAATACCCATCCTTGAATTTAAGAAAAAAACACAAACACAGCCCGGAGAAGAGAGCAGGTTGGAGGGGAATTTCATGTAGAAAGTTGGACATGTTCAGGCTTTTTTATAAATTTGGTAAGTGCAACCGATGCAAGGTTTTGTCGAAAGGTATATAGCCACGTTCTTTAGAGTAACTAGTGTGTCAGGTAGGGAGTTCCATACCCGAATGACTCTAACAGAAAAAAAAAACTACGTCTGGACTCAGTAAGAAATATCGGACAAGCAAGCTTAAAAGAGTGGCCTCGAGTGGACAGAGCCGGACTGGCATCGAAGAACGGCAGATCAATGCCCACATGGCCATTTAGGATCCTGAATGTTAAGATGAGATCGAACTTCAACCTGCGAAGATCCAGAGAGTCGAGGCCAAGAAGGGATAATCTTTTCGCGTATGAGATTTTCTCAAAGCCTCTAAGGCTCTTGGTAAAGCTGTCATTATCACATTTTTCTTGTGTTTGTCTTTTGTTTTACGAGTAAAAATTTATCTTATCATGCCTATGAGCCAACTTTGGGACACAAACTTACATTTATTCCCTATTGTAACAAGTGAAGGTTCAGCAGTTATCAGGTGAGTTGGCGAGTTGTCAAATGATTTAAAAAAAAACCCACCATTTTGTTATTTTGCTCAGACTCATAATTATTGTTTCCTTAAAATTTGCAATTTTACAGAACAGTTCCGGCACCCTCCGAAGCCATAGTAACTTGTACGATGTTAGTTCCCAGATGACGTGAAAAGGTCATCCCAAACGTCACCTGCACCGTCCGTGCGTTGTGTAGGGTAGAACGGAAGACGAAAACTCCGATAAAAGATGGTTAATGTGGTAAATTTTAGTCATCATAAACGTAAACACTCACACTTCACCACAACAGAAGAACAAATAGCGAGTTCCACTTTAAATTTTCGGTGACCTTCCGTTCACCTTCATCAGAAAATAATCGCTCAAGAAGTCCGACGAAAATCCCGATATCCCAGTGTCTAGTTTTTCGTCGGACTTCTTGTGCAATTATTTTCTGCAGAAGGAAACCGGAGAGTCACCGACAATTTAAAGCAGAATTTGCTGTTTGTTCTTCTGTTGTGGTAAAGTGTGGGTGTTTACGTTTATGAGTATGGAAGAAAACAGTTATTTACAACTGGGCTTCTCAGTCATACTCTAAAAACGCCATGTTCATGAGGGTTAAGTAGCCGTAAAGCCGAAATTAACAAGATTTGAAGCCGTCTCGGGCAGAGTTAAATCACGCTGTAAGACTTTAAATTTTCGTCAACAGCCAAATTTTATCATCCTTAGCAACCTTCACAAATGTGAATCGTGTGGCACTCGCCATTTGGCCAGTAGCTGTTAATATTCGCTCGCCATTGTCTATTACTCACTCGCCATGTAGAAATAGTTTTAGCAGGCGTGTTGCTACTTAATGTTTAAACATTGTTTTCAGTAATCTAACTCGCCAATCAGGTAAAGAGGGTAGTAACAATATTGCATGCTTGGCTGGCTAGCTATTGTAATTCTACACGCAACGACGCAAACCGCTTGTTGTCACACATAAGGGCACCAGTTGTTGTGGAGGTGTGGAACCGATGTACCAATTTTTTATGAGACTGGGTCACTCTCTCAACTCTACAATAATTCATTTTTCAGACTTACGTTTACAGTGAAGCTTTTAACCTTTTCTTGAATCCTAGAATGAGTTACTAAATTCTGGACATGACAGGTTGTTACGTCCTGCATTTGCACGTAAATGACTATTCTCATCCGAGTATTTTTTCTTTGCTAAATTATATAAAACTCTAGCAATTTGTAGTTTTTGTGACAGAGGCTTTCAAATGAATTGTAAACAATTAAGCCCTGATCCATTGACCTCTGCCAGTTTGTTCTAAATAACCAAGAAAACTTATAAATAAAAACAATTAATCACTGTGATTTCCCAACTCCAATAAGCTGTTATATTATCCATAAATCAGATGCAGTTTCAATAAGAAAAGAATATTGTTCAATCTTGCAATTTATTAGGCCGCTAAAAATTAATTAAGCGGTTCTCAGGAGTGACACTAAAAAAAACTGACGCGAGGCGGCGGTGATTTTTTTTTTTTTTTTTTGCTTTTTATTCGAAATTTCAGATGCGGAAGATGGCTTTTTTTTTTACCAAACAAAAAACTTCAGTTGTAGCTTACATTTTGTTATGGAGTACAATACCTTTGTTTTAATATTATAGTCTCAGCTAGGTTTAGCGTTCAAATGTTGCATTTCATAAAATTCTTTCTTTACATCCAAGTATTTAGTTGTGACATACCTCTGAAAGGCCTTGAGATTCGTTTCAAGGCGATCATGTGAATGGAGCAAAGGGCAGATATGGTCATTGGCTCCAGGAATTGTTTGGTGAAAGTGCAGAGGCGTGAACGGATTTTTTTTTTGACTGTGGCATAAATTACGTTCCATGTGCTAAGAAAACAGTATGCGTGCGGTCTTGAGAACCACTTAATTAACCTTTAGTGGCCTTAAAGATAAAAATAAATGTATGTCATTTTCTCAACCATTAATCAGGATATCATTGAAGATACATGTATAGAGAAACGTACTATAACTAAGTAAATGTATAGAGGATTTGAAAAATAGGATTGAAATACAACCACAAACAAATGAAGTATTTTCTTGTATGACTTTATGTGTATAAAACAATAATCAACTTGGTGGCGTACATATAATTGTCTTATACAGGATGAGAGTACAAATAAATTCAATGAAAAACGTATACTCATAAAGAATTCGAAAATGAATTGTTTACTAACCAGATTTAAGTAACTCACTTTTAATAACAGGAGTTTGAAGTTAAGGCAATCGTATTTCACAAGTTTTTTTGTTTTCGTTGGCTGTATTTTGTTTTGCAGCCTGGTGTTTCACGGACAAGCACAAATGCTACACATATTGTGTAACTATACAGAAAGTACACTCAATATGTTCCGTTGCCCACACAAGTGCTAATGGCAAGACACAAGTCAGTATCTTAGAATAAACAAACATCTATTGTTTTCATTTTGTTGGCCTTGGTTTTTGGTTTTGGCCTTACTGTTGGTTTCGGTTTTGGTTTTGGCCTTGCTGTTGGTTTTGGTTTTGTCCTTGCTGTTGGTTTTGGTTTTG